>JBAPGN010000138.1:0-34507 GCA_037355405.1 Vitis amurensis
CATCCGCAACCTAGCTATTTTAATAAGGCCCTTCTTGGTAAGTGGTTGTGGAGATTTGCCAATGAGAACGAGTCCCTTTGGAAGCAAATTATCTCTAGTAAATATGACCTTCAGGATGGGGGATGGTGCTCCAAAGGTGTTAGAGATCGTTATGGGGTGGGTGTTTGGAAGGCCATCAGAAACAGTTGGGAAAACTTTCGATCTCACTCCCGCTTCCTTGTAAGGGATGGCACCAGAGTGAAGTTTTGGAAGGACTTGTGGTGTGAAAATCAATCTCTGGAAGAAGCTTTTCCCATCTTATTTAATCTCTCAGTCAACAAAGAAGGCTTGGTTGCTGAGGCCTGGGAGGAAGATGGAGCTAGGGGTAGCTGGGGACCTCGTTTTAACAGACACCTCAATGATTGGGAGGTGGGGGAAGTGGAAAACTTATTAAGCAAGCTTCATCCTTTGACTATTAGAAGAGGTGTGGATGACTCACTCAGGTGGAAAGCAAATAAGAATGGGACCTTCTCTGTTAAATGTTTTTATAGCTCACTCTCAATGGGCATCAACCACCCCTTCCCAGCTAGTACCATCTGGACGTCTTGGGCTCCAACCAGGGCTAGTTTCTTTGGTTGGGAGGCGGCTTGGAACAGACTACTCACCATTGATCGCCTAAAGAGATTTGGTTGGAACATCCCCAACAGGTGCTTCTTGTGTAAAAATGAGGAGGAATCTACTGATCACCTTCTCCTGTTTTGTGAGAAGGCCAGAATGTTATGGTATCTAACCTTCTCCCTTTTTGGGGTGCAATGGGTGATGCACTCCTCTGTGAAAAGGAATCTCCTGGGATGGTATGGATCTTTTGTGGGCAAGAAAAGGGAGAAAGCATGGAAAATTGCCCCCCTTTGCCTAATGTGGACTATTTGGAAAGAAAGGAATAGAAGAGCCTTCGATGATGTGGAAAGAAACGACCAAGATATCAAATCCATTTTTTTGTACACTTTTGTGAATTGGGCTAGGGTGTATATTGAGGATCATACTTTATCGTTGTTTGATTTTGTAAACTGGTTAGCCACCAAGTAAGGGTCAGAACCTTTTGTTTCTTGATCCTTTGTATCTTGGTATACTTCGTGTATACTCTCTTTAGCCTTTTTGGCTTTTAATGAATTTCCTTTATCTATCAAAAAAAAAAAAAAAAATCATTACCCTCACCAAAGGTAATAAAAGTTAACATCTTGTTTATTGTTGACTAAGGCCAAGTAGCTAGAGTACACATGTAAAGCAAAATATAAACAAATTCAAAATAATTCCGAATTTCAGTATTTCAAATTATCTAAGCATTTTTCAGAATTTACAAAAGAATATACTTGCTCATTCATAACAATATATATATATATATATATATTTTCATGGAATCCCCTTACCTAAGTGCAACAATTTAAAAAAACAAGGTTCCAAAATTTCTTATAAATTACCTAAGATATTTAAAAGAATACTTCAAACTAAAATATATTTGTTGCCCCAAATCACTTCTCCTAAAAGGGGATCCATTTATGCCTTATTGACATGAATTGGTCTCTATCATATCAATTTGGAGAAAAGAAAATCCTGGTCAAAATCCTAAGAGAGAGTAGAATTCTTTTTCTTTTTTTTTGGGAAATTCACTAGAAAAAGGCATATTCAAAATCATCTGATTCTGGGTCCCTTAATAATGAGATCAGGCCATCAATATTAGACACCAATTTGCTATCTAACTTAATCCCATAAGTCATTGGCATATTTACTAGCAACACAAAAGTCATTTATCTTCTTTTCAAGGATGGGTGCTAAGTGGCCTCAATATCCTTTATTTTACCTACCACTTTAACTTTGCTAGAAGAAAGTTTTTAATGTTGGCGGAAGAGGCCTCATATTGCACATGAGATTTCTTGTTCATTAACTCCGATAGGCAATCTAAAGAATTTTTTTAAATTTCTCAAGTGATTCATAGAAAATTTTACAACTCCATTCATTTGGAATTATTAAGCTCAAGTAAGTTGTTCCGCGAATTTTTTTTTACTATAAATGATCAAGTATATTCTTTTGTAAATCAGAAAAATGCTTGCATAATTTTGAAGTACTGAAATTAGGCATTATTTTGAATTTTTTATATTTTACCTTGAATGTGCATTCTAACTATCTAACCCTCATCAACAAGTGAAAAGATGTTAACCTTTATTTCCCTTAGGGGGTAATGATGATCAAAACCCAAACAATAGAATAGTTACTAACCTATGGTATATAATTAGATTAGTTTCAGTTTCGGCCACGAACATGTAAGGAATATATGAGGATAGTCACTTCTGTAAGTCCCACTATGAAAGACACTTTTTGTTAACAACCAAAATTCTTGACCATATATGCACATTTATCGAAAAAATTTGTTAGAGACGGTTCTAGAAATTAGCACATGTAATGCATGTTTATTTTGCATGATTAGGTTCATGTTGCAAATATTTCCTTTTTTTTTTTTCTTTTTTTAAGAAATAAATTGACTGGGCCTCTTACCTGTTATTGTGCTTTCAAGCTACTCATTTCACCAAATACTTTTAGGTATACTTGATTCTAGTAAGGAGTGACATAGGTAGGAGTTCGAGAAGTCCATTTATTTCTTTAGCTGTGAGATTAGTTTAATTGGATACATTTTGTTATTAGTGGTTTATTTTGCTATTACTATTTTGGGAGATCATCATAGTTTGATTCATGGATTTTGAATAGAAAGACAATTTCTTGTTAAGATATTTTGTTGGCTTAATCACTCCTTTAGATAGGTTTGGTGATTAGCATGTTGTTAATTATTTCAACTTGTTGGGTGACTCTCATGTCAAGCCTTCAGGCTTCCCTTGTGAAATGACCATGGAACCCTAGCATTCAGGTTCAAGTCATTAGAGAGCCCCTAGTGTGGAAATCTATTTGTCTGACCCCATAAAGGATGATTGTGTATGTTAACCTAAAATCCCATAGGACACAAGGAAGAGGTTATATCTACATAGAGGTAATTGCAATATCCCACATCGGTTAAGAAAATAAGTTCTAGACACTACATATATATATATATATATTATGAGCTTCTTTCAATTTGTGTACACATAATTTAAAGCTATGAAGACCTAATAGTTCCAAAGTAAACAATATTTACACAAGAGGGAACCGATCATTGTAAATGGTATTAAAGCCGATCATCGACTCCGATGTGAGACTCTATTTTTTTTATCTCACAAGGGATGTTTATCTATTTGATCTTGCAATCCTTTAGGACACAATGAGAACATTATGTCTGTATAAGAGAATGATTGTGATATCTTACATCCAATAGGAGAAAAAGTTTTTATACCATATATATGAGCTTCTCTTACTAACGTAAACGCATTTCAAAGTTGTGAGGGCTCTTTAGGCCCAAAGCAAATAATATCTACATATAATGGAATGGGTTTTCACAATCAATCTATTTCTTCCTTTCCTTTTTATCATAAAGTGCATTTCATACAATTAACATGACTTCTCCAAAATAAATTTTTAAATTTGACTATTTTTTTTCTCTTAAAAACTATATAAACAATTGCATCATATATGATAGACAATATCTTGTATCATTTTATCATGTACCATATTGTGTATCATATATGCTTCATAACATACATGTAAGATGACGTACTTAGAGAAATTTTGTTTATTTAAGAAAAAGTATCATAAGTTTTTCACAATCATAAGAGCAAGAAAACCACAGATACACAACCTCTATCCCAAGAATCATGCATCAGATAAGTCCAAAACTCAATCCTGGAACATCCCAATCATGAATAGGGGAACACACCTCTCAGCCAAGCTACCTATGGCAGCACATGCCCACACACACACACAAATTTACATGCACAATCATGAGGGTTGACAGGTTCACTGGCATGAATTTATAAAAATTAGATCCAATCTACTGAAAGAGGTTTTCAATTCCCATGAGCATGGATAAGTGCAACACAATGCCTATGCATGGTACTTATATGCACAATCATGAGGCCACTCAATGGCATGAATTAATACATACTGGATCAAATCTACTGAAACACCTTTTTAATTCCCACAAGCATGAATAAGTGCAACACATTGCCTATGCATGGTTTGTCAGAGATTTTCTTGCATGTACATACCTGTAATAAGAGGTGGATCCGGTTCTCTTGTACTATGCAAAACCATAGTGCCAGAAAGCACAGTTATGAATCCACACAGCACTGAAACAATACTGCTAGCACTCTGACCAGACCAATCCTAAAATAACAGAGAAGTATGTTATAGTTTAAAACAGAAAAGGAAGAAGCATTTCAATATATTGAACATGGAAGTACCTTGAACATTATGGCACTGGCCAAAATTGTGAATGATGTGAACAGAGCATAATATATTGGAGAAACAACCGCTGTGTTGAATGTATCCAAAGCCTAGAGACAAGCCAAACTCAGTCATTAATCTAGATTGTTTTCTAAAACAGACCTTGGCAGACTAAGAAAAAAGCAAAAATGAAAGTGAAAATGTTCACATCTTTAATCAAAATGGTAGGCTCTGGCACTAAATATTGTTTTTCTAATTCCCCAATATCACACAATCTAAACATTTTTAGCATTTCCTCGGGCTGGTATACAATAAATTATCCACAATATGTTCTTTCATGGTCTCATTACATTCGTATTAATGTTGTCTAACTGCAAACTCAACTACTTTTGAATCTAACTCAATAGTTCAAATATAGCAGGAAAGGATATGACAGTTCTAATAAGCACATTATTCTTATCAATCTGAGAGGTCATAGAATCCCAAATATTCCTCGGTTCTACATATTTATTTTGATGAGATCCGCTTCAATAAAAAAACATGCTGTTAATATTTAAATAAAACAAAGAATCCAACCATTACTAAAACAACAATATGACACTTTAAGAAACTGAGAAGCAGCAATACAGAGACTTGGCTTGTCTTTATCTACAAAACTCAAACTCAGCTAATAGATCCTACACTGGTTTTGACAATCCAAACCAAAACCAAACCTCCTCCTCCATCTTTCCACACGGTTCAACAAAACTTTTGAAAACAGAAGATCAACCCCAAAATCCACCAATTCTGTAAACTACCACCCGGTAATGAGGAAAAAAATGCAATTAAGGAAAAAAAGAATGAAAGTAATCATGGCCTTCTGAACCATATGTGGTGGATTACTGTTTTGACAACAAAGTAGGTAGCTCACTTTTATACAGTCTATAATCCCAAGAGAATAGAAGCTGACAAACTAAAAGAAAATATGAGAATGCAAAACGAAGAAGATTATCAGACTTCCAAATATGAGACAAAATTCTCACAGTTAAACTCAGAAAGTGCAAAACACAAAACAAAGAAGACCAGTATTAAGTACCTTTCTTCTGATTAGTTAGCATGCTTTGATTTGAGAGTATATACTCCACCAAAATAGAAAAGAGGATGCAACCCTGCATGTAACATCTATATCTTATTGAATTTTTCAACTTGTAGCTTTTCTTTGAACGTGTTACACTTCTAAGACCATAAAACATTAGTCTTGTTAAGTAGCCAATTTTATCCAAATGCTTAAACTATTAGGTAGTGAGTCGACCATGTACATCATAAAGCCCTAACACCCTACCACAAATGCAATCTCACCTGCACATGGGCTCAACAAATGCCAGATTTCATCTAAAAGTTTAAACTGTTTGATAATAGACCAATACACATCAAGCTGAACTTAGGCTAAAATGTACCTTAAAATATCAAAGGATAATCTCCATCCAGATGCTTATTAGATCTATTTGGGGAAAATGGGATTAAAAATTAAAATAAATAAATAAATAACGAAAACAAAACAACAAAAAAAAAAACCAAAGAAAGGGCCCTAAACCTTTCAATGGTGTATGACCCACATGCCTTCAGTTAAATGTGAATAAGTGGTTCACTAAGAGTAGAATTACTTGACTTAAAAGATGAAGTCTATAACTTTATGGAACATTAACTTGGACGCAACAAAATTTGGTTAACTGATTTCTGACTTTGATCTGAAAGTTAAGCTTTAAAGAACATGCAAAACGCATAAACAATCATGATAATAATTAAGCATGAGGATGTGACACAACCTTGTCTGGTTAAGCCTTCCTATTAGAGACACTCACTGTATGACCAATGGCCCATATAGGTTTATGTCAGCAACCAAAGTGAACTCTTAACTTTCATGAGAACTCTTAAAGTAATTACCAAGTACTAATTAGAAGGGACCAATAGATGAGAATTTAATACAACGTGCATCTGACTAGGTAATTCATCTATCCACTCAACAAAAGGGAACCCTGTGATCCCATTTTCCATTTATTTTCTGTTTCTTTTAGTTAACCTTGGTCAATAGCAAGGAGAAGAAAAGATGCAGCAGGATTCTCTATTCGCTAATAAAGTGGAAGAATTAAAATAGCAAGTTACAGAAATTTGTGAAACTGGAAACTGGCTTTACTTCCCATGGGGTCCAATTTCCCAATTTATTGCCTATTTCTTTTAGATAACCTAAGTCATAGCAAGGAGATAGGAAGAGATGTAAAATGATTATCTATTTGCTGATAACTGACAATGGAGAATTCATATACCATGTTGTGATATGGAAAAAAGTGACCTTCAGAAATAGGGAAAATGCTTCAAGTAAGTGAACAATCTTACAAGTGAATAAGGCAAAGTGACTTTGGGAGTTGGGAAAAAGAGATCACTAACATGCAGAAACTAGTAATAATAATTGAATGCAGTGTGTTAGTAAATGTTCCACGAAAATTTTCAGTATCATGTATTGTAAGGTAGCCTAAATTTTTAAATAAAATGAAAAGAAAAGGAAAATATGTGCAACACTTTCTAATTTCATTCGTCATTACCTTTAACAATGAATAGGAATGACAATGTGGTTTTTCTAGGTATCCGCCCCCAATAGGACAGGTTTGTGAAAAACCTAATTTGGTTTGAAAAAATAGGGCCAAGGTAGGTCTTGCCTTGTTTATATATGATTAAATAAAAATAATTTAATTTGATTTTTTCTTTTTTCTCTTTTTTTAACACAATTTTTTATAAAAAAAAAATTATATCTTTTATAAATATAGTATAAAAACTTATAAATTTTTATCTATAAATTATATTTATTTTTAATATCATTAGAAATTTTAAAATAATAAACAATTAACAGAATTAAATGGGGCAAAGTAGGATGGGGCTTGTATGGAAAATTTCTCTACCCACATCGTTTAAATTTTTGTCAAGACAAGGATGGGAATTAATTTATATAACTAGGGCGGAGATTGGATGGGGGCGACCTGCCTTGAACCCGTCCCGTTGTCATCCCTAATAGTGAATCAAACTACATTTTAATGAGCCAATATCACATTTTTTTATACCACTGTTACCACTAAAGTTGTTGCCCCTTATGACATATGCCCCTTCATTGGATGGGAGGTGACCTTCACTACTCACCATCAGCAACCTCCAATCAAGTATCAACTTTTTCTAATATGATGTCATTTTTATTTTATCTATATATGTCATGATAATAGAGAAGCATGAGATGAAAATTGTTGCTGCTTTCATATTGTTGCAATCATCACACACCAATCTGAATTGACCATTAGTGGGGTTTCGTGGGAAGCAAACCTTCTCATAAGCTATACCTAACATCCAACCTCACCAAAGGGCTCCATCTATTCCAATAGAGAATTGAGAAAATAAAGAAAATTATTTTCATGAATCCTAACTTCAGTATTGATACAAGATGGTTATGGCTATGTACAACATGCATACCCTTGCCAATACCCTAACCTTGCCAATATGACTGCACATGACTAATGAACAAATCAAAGAAGTACAACACAACAATAGTCAATGGTCATTTAACTATCATTTCACTCCTTCATCAGAAGTTCTTTTCACAAGGATATTCTCTTATTTAGGTCCCAATAACTAGCTAACAAAATTTTCTACAAGAAAGAAGGGCATCAATGCTTGAATGATTTGCTCAAAGATCTTAACTAGATTAACCTTTCCTTTTTTTCCCCAAGTTTTCAATACATTTGTTTATTTTTTCATAGAAAGCAAAACCATCTTTCATTTTTTTTCTTTTTTTCTTTTTTTGTGGTGCAAATTGCTATGACAACAAAAGTGTCAATACAGGGTGAACCCTAGTACATGGAATGCAGTGTTTTGAAATGTTATTGAGGCTTATGCCTCGAGACCTACCTCAAGGCTAGACTATCTAAATTAGCCTTCAAGAGATAGCCTTAGGGTAATTAAGGCTTAAGCCTCAGCATAACAAGACTTAGAGCTTTGAGGTTATAGTCTCAAGACTATTAAGGCTTTAAGCCTTAAATATTCAAATGGTTTTCATGGGTTTGGAACTTTTGTGGGCTTTTGGTACATACTTTATAAGAGGTTTAAGCCACAATACAATGATTTTTAATGGGTTTTATCCTCTTGTGGGCTTTTGCTTATGAGAGTATAAGTTTCATCTTAGTCTAGGCTTGGGTTAAACATTTTGCAAAATAACAGTTTTGTTTACTTCCAATTGTTTCTTTAAATGGAGGGGGAAAAGGGAAATTTGGGTTAAACCTTTTTACAAAATAACATTTTTGTTCACTTCCAACTATCCCTCTAAATGGAGGGGGAAAGGAAGATTGAGAAGAAGAAAATGGGGAACTAGTGAATGAGCTTGTATATAATCATCATCTTATTATTTTTTTTTTATTGGCAATAATAATATTTTGTAACCAAGCGCCAAAAAATAAAATAAAATAAAATAGTGTACCAAGGTACATAGGTTATATGCAATGCACGCTAAAGGATCAACAAATAGTCTATCTTTTAGCAAGAACTCAACCAACAACATTATCTTATAATTAATAAATAAAGAAAAATACCACTAAAATTGATGTATGAAGAAAAAGAATGCATTGAAATTAACACTGATGGAATTGACAGCCCACATTCACATTCATGTATTTTTTTTTTGGTTTTTTCTCTTCTGTGCCTAGGAGAAAGTTTGAACTTAAGACCACATCATGAAGAGAGGTTAGAGATTAGCCAATGGGTGTTGTCTTTGTAATAATGATATGGAATTGACAGCCCACATTCACATTCATGGCAAATGAGTTATAATTTGTCTCTTGGATTTTTCCCTCTTTAGTTATAGAAAACCTTCTCAGCTGGAACAGTTTTTTAGTAGGTACCAAGAATCTGCCAGTTTTTTAAGATCTTTTAAAGAAATAAATCAATCTTGCATAAAGTTGAAAGATGCAGTCCTAAAGTCTTCATTGCTGTGGGCTTTCATTAATTGCCCTTTTTGGATTTTGTGGATAACATAGGAATTGAGTATCTTAGCCTTGGTGCTATCATTTTGTGCCCTTCTTGTACACTGTGTTTGTAGATGGAATGCATCCCCTACAATTTTCTATGCGTCTTTTTATGCTTTCTGTTTATTTTCCTAACAAAAAGAGAATGAATAAAAGTATTAAATTTTGAAAATCAAAATATAATTACCAAAATATATTTAAGCATTTATAAAAAAATAAGGCAGTAATATTGAAGAGGTTTAAGACAACCTAAATGTTATCTTTCCAACCTCAATAAATAGAGTAGGCTCCAATCTTTTAGAACACACTTCAAAAGATCTAAGGCTTGCATTCAAAACCTTGAAGTTCTTCAAGTCTCCTTCAAAGCCTTCAAATTTAAGATCAGAGGTTCAAAGTTCTTCAAGTTTAACCTTGAAGATTCAAGTATTCAAATTTAGTTCAAGCTTGAAGCACCTATAATCCAAGATCAAGTACCTGAGCTCCAAGACTGCATTTTTCTTTTCCTTTTTTTTTCTCTTTTCATTGTTCTTTATTAAAGAAAAATCAGATGATAATTTCTAGATTGTACCTGTTTACTCAAGTTTATAAACTCACAAATTTGTCCACATTTTTCCAAACACAAACTTTGTGTGAATGGTCATAGATTTCTAGCACACACAATGACACCATTTTTAACTCTCAAAACCTCTTTGCAAGTCAAAGATCTGCATTAAATGAAGTCCAAGAAAAGCTCATCCCAGTCAAGGAGTTAAAAATCCCCAGTCCAATCTTTTGGCCATTAGAGTAAGTTGTATTCTCATGACCTGAAGTACAGAAAAAGTCGATTCTCTAATAACATTACACTTTTGCTCAGCATTTTTTATAGGAAACAACAGTTTTATTAGAAAAAATAAAAGGGATTTACACATTAGATGACCATTAATCTAATATCACAAACTTCTAGTATCATTGTACCTTGAATAATTGAAAAAGAACAAAACGGAACTAACCTTGTTTAAATAATTCAACTGAGTGATAATACAGGTAATAGCAACCATTGCAAAAACCCATGTTTGGAAGTGAGCTACCTGGCTTGAACCCTCCAACGTGAGTTTTATCGCAATGCCTATAGCTTTAATACTCATAACCTGCAAAAAGAGTAAAGAGAATAGATATATGAAACCAATAGAATAGGGGCTAATCCAAGAGTAAATATCTTTTGTCATAGCACAAAAGAATAGATGCTTAAATGACGTACACACATACAGGGGTCTGCGTTCTGCAGATAATTTATTGCATTAGACAAGTATATTTAAAGGGATAATACTTTGATGCAAACTGGCGAGGAGGAACCTCCTACTCTATTACATGACAGGGTTGATTGGGTTGATTGAGTATCAATTTCCACTATGTATTTAGTTATTATATGTCTAGAAGTACAGTGTATATATAGCATACAAAAAGCTTCCAATCTAATAATTAGATTATTTTTATAGAGAAATATATGATATATAATATGCAATCAAATAAAAAAAATACAATATCATATAAAGTGAAAAAAAAATACAAATACTGAATAATTAAAATAATAAAACGAATTTCAGATGTCATTTTGATCCAACAAAAATCTTACTATCTATTATCCAATTAAGATTAAGATATTGATTATTTATAAACATATAATTGATATACGGATCAAAAAAATTTCCCCTTTTTGACGAATATACCCATGGGGAAAACCACAGATACATGACCCCTCCCCCTAGAACTGTTCTTCCATATGGCAGTAAGAGCATCTACAGTTGAGCTACCCCTATGGATGGAATTTTTTAATCCCTACATTCTATTAATAGTTAATAGTCAACATTTTTTTTTCTTGAATGATCTGATGTTAACACCTGCCATACAAAGGTATAGGAGGAGGTTCCTCTGTACTAGCAAAATGAATACAAAGACTTTCTAACTTTTTTTCTCTGATAACCAGCGCAAAATGCTCTGCTAAATATAGGTTTTCTCATCAATTCAATTTCTAGATTCTAAAATATTAGTTCATATTAATATGTGCCAGATATTACATCATCAATCTTGGAACATCGTGATTCTGACATCCATTGTACTAGATTTAATGTTGTTATAAAGCTATAAATAAAATGCTAAAAAAAGGGAAAAAAACTAACCGTCAGAGATCCAATTATGGAACATATGCCAATATAAACCATTATATTTGTCTGCCCATAGCGTGGTTCACAATACAACACCAAGACCAAAACTACAGCTATTGCTGAGGCCGTGTACAAAAGAAAGGCTGGACCAATTAAATCAAACAATATCATTAGAGAAACTAAATAATAAAAAACAGAAATAAAATAAAAACAAAAAAGGCATCCAAAGTTCATCCATATACCTGGTTGAGTTGCTAATTCCCAGATTTCTTCGACTGAACTCAAACTATGTTCACTAGGTGCATGAAGAACAATCAGTGTAGACCCCACTATACACAGAACACACCCATATATCCCCATTTTACGCAGTTTCTCTTTCAGTAAGAAGTGTGCTAAAACAGCACTGCAAATGCAACAAATATAATCAACACCATAAAGTTAACTATTTCAAACACTCAAACTGCATTTGGTTGTATGAAATTGGAGCCTGGTGCCTGGGAATTGGAAGCAGAGAGCCAGCGGCACCCATTCCAAATCCACAGTTTGTTTGTTGTTCTGTATGCCAATCAAATGTCATTTAATTTAAGTTTCATAGGCCCTATTTCTGCTAAAATAATTGCAAAAGAAAGAATTTCATACTCCATCGAATTGGAAAATCCAAACCAAATCCAATTCAGAGCAACCAAATGTAGGTTCACTAAGATTCAACATAACAGATCACAAAACGAAAATCCAGTTCACCTAACAATTATACTCAATGCTCCAAGTGGCGTTACAAGCACAGCAGGGGCGAAAATGTAGGCTACAAAATTGGCAATTTCCCCAACAATCACTGCCAAAAATTGAAGAAATACAAATACCCATATCAAATTTCCTCACAGTTTTCAAAAATCAACAAAAGAAGAATTTTACAGAGTTCAACAATTCAGTAATGACTTACTCGTCACCATGCCAATCCACCAAAGTGGCTCTAATAAATACCCGTATCCACCCGAACCTTATATTAACAAACAAAACAATCCTCCATCACAATGAAGTTAAGCCAGTGGCATCCACTCACATACAGTTCCAACTGTACATATCGCCCATCAGGAAGTGCAAAAAATCACCTTTTTTACGATTTTAGCACTTATTTAATCAAAATTCATACCAATTCAACACAAAGAATCGAAAAAATGCCAAATTGAACGGCTAAAAACCCATCAACTGAGACAAACTTTACCTTTCAGTACAGTGGGAACTGTACACGTAGCCCTGTCAAGATGACCAAAAAAGACAGTTCTTTTGATGATTTTAGCATTTTAGTCCATCAAATTCAATCAAGTTCAATGCAAAAGCGTTTTTTTTTTTTTTTAAGGAAAAAAAAACTTAATATCAAACTAAATAGCTAAAACCAATCAAATCAAACAAGATTTCGATTTTCACTACAGTTGGAACTGTATGCAACCAATGCCCAAATCAACAGAGCAGGAAAATCAAACATGAAGATTGGGTTACGCCTGTACTGAAAATCTAGAAACTTCTCTACTCACTAGCTGGAGGCCCCGACGCGGCGGCTCGCTGGAGACCTTTCTTCTTGATGATGAAGCTGGATCCGATGAAGGCGCTGGAGACGACGGCGAGAATGAAACCTGTGAGATTATCTGAAAATGATGCGTCCATATTCCTCAATGATGAATCGATTAAACACAACTTTCATCTGAACTGGACGATGATTGTGAATCAAAAGTGCAAACAGTACATAGAAAATTGAAAAGTTGAAACCCTAGATTTGTACTTTTAGTGAATATATACAGACAAAAAGGAGGAATGTGGCAAGTGGGAACTAGTCACCCGCAGGTCCAAGCCTTTTCGCTTTCCATTTATATACGTTCTCTTTCGACACAGTTTTTCAGAAATATTTTTTCAGTCATGTTCAATTTTGTTGTTTCAAAAAACATAAAAATCAAAATTACGCTTATACCCTTATAATTATTGATTATTAGGTAGACATCCATGAGTTTTATTATATTACCTTAATAGAATGTCTGATGAAGATCCAAAAGGGTGTTAGGCAATCGTTTTCCAAGTTTCCAACACGGTTTAGTTTTTTCCGGAAAAAAAAAAGGAAAATGTGATTGTCAATTAAAAACTATTTTTCATCTATTATTCTTAAAATTAAAAAATAAAATAGTTTTAAATAACATTTTATAATTATTTAAAGTTGTTTTTACTTGTTTTTAAATATTATTTTATAAAATAATTATAAAATATATAAAATAATTAAAAATAAAAGACTAGATATAAGAATTATTTTTAAAATATATTTAAAAATATTAATTACATGTTAAAAATGCTTTAGAATATTTCAGGCTCTCCAACAAATTTCATTCTTTGAAACATCAAAAAATAACTTTCAAAAATTATTTTTTAAATCTATTTTTGAAAATAAAATGTGTCATCTTATTCTTCTCACCACTTCTCTTCAACATAAAAAAATATATATAAAAAGAGAGAGAGAGAGAAAAGAAAGACAAACATATTTATCCCAATGGTTTCAATTTTTTTTCAGTACAATTTTAAAAATTAATAAAAATAAGAAAAATACTAGATATACCTTAATAATTCAAAGATTAATTACTTAAAATTATTATTTTATTATTATTATTAGTAATATTAGTATTATTATATATTACTATAAATGTTTATATATCCTTTTGTGTGAAAAATAATTGGTTTATTATAAAAAAATTTATAATTAAATTTTATGCTTTTTGGTAATTTACTAATATTAAAAACATTTTTGTCTTATGTCACACATTATTAAAAATACTTTGGGGTTGTCATAATTGAAGATGAGAAGATACAAGAAGTCTAAGGTTGAAATTCGCACCAAAAAATCAGGTGAAGAAAATAGAAATTTAGGTCTTTAGAGGCTGTTAGTTATTAAGCATTAAAAAGACAAGGATTTGGGATTAGGTTTGGTTGGATTGTTAACAAAATAATGATATCTTAATGTGTATTTGATTCCTTTATAAACTAGAATTTTTGGGAGATAAAGGAATATATAATTTTAAAAAATAAAGATTTGTAACTAGTAATAATTTGATGTTTAGATAAATCACATATTTTTTAATTTTAATTACTAAAACCATTCACACCCAAGACATAAAACGGTTCAAAAATATCAAAAGATAAATTTTGTCTATGAATCAAAACATAATTTAATGTCTAATTTTGTCTAAAATTTAACAGAAATTGAACACAAAAATACAAAAATTGAATTTGAAATAACTTTTGTATTGAAAATATACCTTGAGTACAAGAGAGTTGTTAATTACAAATTGACTTGTTGACAACATAGAGATTTGATTATAAAGGGAAAGACTTTTGAAAAGAGAAAGATTACAAAAGCTAAGAGAAAAATTTTAGAGAACAATGTTGATAGCTCTAATTTTCGCTTTCTCTGCTCTACCTTGTGATGAAGTTGAAGTCTTTATTTATAAAGAAACTTGATGGACTTAATGCTTGTTGAAATCCATGGGATTGATACCTTTAGAAATCCACCGCTTGAAGTTTATCTTGAATAGTTTTGAAAAGACTTGATTTTTTGTCTTCTTCTATCATTCTTATCATCTTCCCACATCTTAAAACTTTACATGTGTATTTTTATTTTTTATTTTTATCCTTGGGATATATACAAAAGTTTGCAAAGATATTTATCTAGATTGTCCCATAGGTCCACCATAAAGGATTAGTTTTGGGTCTACATATGAGTCATCTGATAAGGCTATGTCTTTAGTCTCTTCATTGTCTTGATTGTCACTAAATTGCTTGAGAGTTTGAATAAGTCCTTGACGATATTGTTCTAAATATGTAGTAACTGCTAATGAAGCTTGACATTTGCTTTTTAGAGATGACTTTTGCTTGAGTTGGCCCTTGAGAAGAGCTTGCTAAATCTTTTGAATTTGATGATCCCAACCTTGAAATTATTTGCAAAATCTTTTGTTGGCATACGAACTCTTGATTGAATTTATCCCACCATTTAATGTTGAATTCCTTGGAGAGAGAAAGTGGAAAAGAAGGAGGTTGCTCTTGTTTCTTGATAATATTCTATGTTAGAATCCATAGAATTCTTAATATAGAACAAGATGTTAGGAGTCTCAGTTAACTAATAGACTGAGTTGAAGTCTTCCTCTTGTAGAAGTTGATTTTTTTCTTAAATCTCAGGAGGAAATATGAATTCTAGTAAACCAAAGAAAGTCCACCATTTTTTAAACCAAACAGGAAATTTGATATTACAGCCTTTTGAAAATTGAATAAACCATGAATGTTGGTAGCTCTATAAACAAAACATATTGTACCAAGCATCCATATAATCTATGTAGTTATAACTCATGGGATGGAAAGGTTGACTAAATGCTTTTGCAAGTGAAGGGTTTTTTTTATCCCAATTAGCAATTGTCATGACTCTAAGAATTTGACTCTTAGAAAATGCAATCTTCTGAGGATTATTTTTTATCAATATTATGAGTAATCTCAATTGAATCAATATCAACAAAGATAAACTCATAAAATTGACGAGTTTTTAAAAGATCATTAGAATTGAAATTGACTCCTTGAGAAAAGACATAAGGAAGGATTCTAGGAATTTCTTCAAAATTGAACTCAGGCCTAATGAAAGCAATTTCTAATGTTTTGGGTTTTTTGACAAATTGAATGTTTGGAAATGAAGAGGAATTTCTTCAAAATTGAACTCAAGCTCAATGACTCTTGAAATAGTACTAGGACGAGATTGACTTTGAACAAGAAGACTTTTAAAAAGTTAATTTAGAAACTTTAATAAAACTTTTTGAAGGCTAAAGAGGAGGAAAGTTTGGACTTAGGACTTAAAAGGAATTTGATGTTTGTATTGGAAATGAAGAATGAATATTTGGGACATTTGACGCCATAGCATATGAAGCTTTGGTTTTCTTAGATGATGAAAGAAGTCGAGGTCTAACAGGAGTACCCATCAAGATGGAGGAGAATCCTTACCCTACAAAAATTCTCGAATAAGGAAGTTAGGAAGGGAATTCAACTTTTCTTTAATAAATTCAATTTCAAAATCAAAGTTTGAAAGTAAAGCTTGTCATCTTGAAAAATTTTGTTTTGAAACCAAATTTTTAACATCCTTCTGTAAAATATCTTTTGCAGCTTTGCAATCAATTTTTAAAATAATTTTTTTGTTTATCAAATCACTTTGAAATTTTGAAATACATAAAACTATTAATAAAACTTTTTTTTTTTTTTTTTTACAGTTGAATAGTTTATTTGAGTGTCCAACCGGATCGCTGAATGATATCTAACTATATGCACTTGATTATTGTATTCTTGCTTTAATATGCCTCCATAACCTATATTAGATGCATGTGATTCTACAATGAGTAATGCATTGGGATGAGGGATGTTAATGCATGGCAAATGTTTGACTCTTTGTTTAATTTCTTTGACTAACTTAGTATGAGACTCAGTCTATGCAAGTGCATTTTTCCTAAGTTTTTTGTGTAAAGGTTCACAAATGATTCTCAAATCTTTAAAATAATTAGAGACATAATTTAAGCATCCTAAAAATATTTACAATTTTTTTTATCTTTTATTTCATCAGGAAACTTGTCAGCAAATTCTATTGACTTTTGAATCGATTTTGTTTTACCTTAATAAATCTCATGTCCCAAAATCTAAAATAATTTTAGTTTTGGAGTGGAACATGCCATTCCATTTTGCTTTGATTACTTTGAAAAACTTTTTAAAATGTATAAAATGTTTTTCTAATGAATCAGAAAATACTAGGACATCATCAATGCATACAATAATGAATTGAAAATGAGAGTTGAAAATGTCATTCATAATATTTTTGAAATTCAAAATGAGCATTTTTAATACCAAAAGGCATGACCTTCCATTCATAATGACCAAAAGGGACTATAAAAGCAGTTTCGTATCTATTTTGTTCTTTAATTTGAACTTTCCAAAATCTTGATTTCATATCAAATTTTGAATAAACTATAGCACTATGGAGTCTTTTGAGTAAATCTTGCTTATTAGGAATAGGATATCTAATCCATTGTAATATTTTATTTAAATGTTTATAATTAATAACTAATTTGGGTGCACATCTTGCTATCTCAACAACATTTTAAACATAAAAAGTGACATAACTCCAAGGAGATTTTGAGGGTTTAATTAATTTTTTCTTTAATAATGAATCAATTTCTTGTTTACAATATTCTAAAAGTTTTTCATTCGTTTGTATAGGTCTAGCTTTAGTGGAAATTGTGGACTCATCAAAATTTTGAAACTATGGTAAACTCACTTCACGTTTCTTTTTGGACCAAAAAGCATTTGGAATATCAAAACATATTTCTTTTTGAAAAAGATGTTGAATTTCTTTTATTCTTTTTTGAACTTTATCTTCGAGAAGTTGTTCTTCTATTTTCTTATATTGAATTTCTTTTGATAGAAAATTTATGTGAGCTTGTTTTCTTTGAATTAAATTTATCCTTTCATTTATTGAATCACTCTTAACTTGATGTATCACTTTTTTAGTTAATAAATATATAAAAGGGAAAAAGATGGTATTTTCTAATATTGTAGTTTTGACACACTCATCGATTACTTGAAAAAAGTAAAGCAGTGTAATAAAAGGAGTTCCTAGAATTAAAGGTTTAGTCATGTTTTGCACTAGCATAAATTGAGTTCTAAAACAATAATTATCTTGACATATATGAACATTTTGAAGTAACAATTAGGGTGCATATAAAACTATCCTAAGAATCCCTAAATCTACATGATAAAAGCATTTATCACATCAAAACTATAGATCTAGGTATATAAATTCCAACAGGTGAAAAAGCCAGTGTGGATCTTGAAAACCAAGAGATCTTCTACTTGATTACTTTTTTTTCTTGGATCTAGGTGCTAGAGAATGATGGAATCCTCCCAAAAGGGTAGAGGCTAAGGTTCCTCTCTCTAGATTCTAGAAAACTAAAGAATAAGACAAAAGCTTTAACCTTTAAGGGAGTTTATATAGGTTTCCTTAAGGGCTTAAGTGACTTGAATCCATCTTAGGCTTGGGTTATTTAATCCAACCCACTTGGGTCCTAATTGATTAATTAACCTTATTATGCTCCAATTATTCAATTAGCCTAGTCTAGTGATGACATTTACAAGATGCACATATGTGAATAAATAACCCCACTAACCTTAAAAAATGATGCTACTAGGAATATGAGCTTGAGTAAGGACCATTGGAACCTATAAGAATGCTAGGAATCCTGGATAACTTCGCTCCCATACCTTGGATCACATAGGGTGCATGCAAATCTATCCTAGGCCCTCTAAATCAATTGCAATGGATAAATAGGTATTAAAAAACAATATAGATACCACATAAATCATATATATAGAGAATAAAGTCACATACCTTTGATTTGGATGTTCCCAGATCAATTCTAATTGATGTACATAACTCCAAAGTTGTAATGGATCTCATAAACACCATGATTTTCTGCTCAATGACTCTTCCTTGTGTCTATGCATTGAGATGGTGGAGATCTCAAGGGTGGAGAGTAGGGTTCTCTTTTTAGACTGTAGGGAGAAAATGACAAGATATAGAAACCTTAACCCTTAAAAGGGTATTTATAGGTTTCCTACTAGGCTTAAGTGACTTAAGCCCACCATGAGTTTGGGTCACTTAATCTAACCCAAAAAGGTTGCTAATTGATTAATTAATTATATAGTACCCTAATTAATCAATTATCCAAATCCAGAGATATTGTGCAACCTTGCGTAATTACCAAAACACTTTTATGCATAAAAATAAACTAAAAACCATCCAACCCTTATAAACCGTGTCATCAAGGAATACGAGCTCAGAGCGAGGACCACTGGGATCCATAGGAGTACTAACTCCCTCATAATTAAATTTTAAAGTTGACTCAAAATTCCACTACAGAGAGTGAACTACACTCTAGTACCCTATATATATATATATATATATATATATATATTACAATGAAACACCAAGTGTTCAAGTCCCTGACCTAATATCCACTACATGTAGATTCCCCATGAATTGTTGTATGTAATCTAACAAGGTAGTGCTATCACCCATCAAGATTACTTCTTAAATCCTTGAGTTACAAATCCCACTTATTATGTTATCAAATGACATACTCTACTTTTAAGGAGCATATGTCAAATTCCATTAAAAGAATTACTATGACCACAAATTTCATGATCACATGTCCTTTGGATCACCCAAAGGGACACATTGTCTCAATCCCATGAGATATCATGGTGCCTCTATTAAGAATACCTATTACCACCAACCTCCATTAATAGTGACCCAATCCATTGGGATATATGACCACTTTAGGATCTCACCCATATGTCTTCTCTTATTGATTTTGACATAGTCCCAATATCCTCTCAAGGTTGAGAGTTCATGCTATATAGTAGTTTGGTGAATCATGATAATTGATAGCCTTTTGTCATGATTCACTGTAGGTCTTGTCTAGTGTGCATCACATACGCTAATGCACTCACCATGGGAAACTTATCCCGACGGCCAAGACAAGTTATCCCTCCAATTAGGAGGTGATGCATTATAGTCTCTACTGGATTGCCCAAATCCATGAACCGATTGTGGATAACTTATCTACTTAAAAGGAACCCATGACTTCTATCTTTTATGAAACTCCTAATGCACACATGTCATGTACAATGTAAGAGATATGAGTTGAATGCTCAAATCAATGTCAATACACCAAAGGGACAGTAAGAGGATAGTTAAGTTTAACTTCGTTATGTCATGTTTTGCTTTTAGTGGTTCAATCCCAACAAACTCTTACTAGCCCTAAAAGTAGACTAGGTACTATATAAAGAATCTACTCTACAATCACATCACCTTTCTATACTATCTCACAACAAGTTATCACTTGCTATTTATGTGTTTCTTCTTCTAGTGGTACTTTAGTTCTTTAGACTATGCCACCATCCCACTTTTATCACATAATAGTATCTTAGACGATATAGCCTAAGGAACTACCCATAAGCCAAAAGGCTTCTTTTGTTGTTATAGAAGTAACAAAAACCACTTAGAGTGTATACATACTTAGAAGTCCAATTCCTAGTATGAAAAGAGTACCAACTTATCACAAAGATTCACAAGCATATAATCCCTTGTTCTTTAAAAATACTTGAGTATATGCTTGACATCCGCCTAAAGCTCTAATAAGAAAATGGACTAATACCCACTCATTATTCCTACAACAAAGCAAATATCTGGTCTAACACATAACATCGCATACTTAAGACTATCCATTGTAGAGTCATAAAATATCGCTTTAATGTAATATCTTTCCATGGATGTCCAAGGACATTGATCTTGGGAAAGATAACCCCAAACCCAAAGGGTAACAAACCTTTCTTGAAGTTTTGCATCATGTACTTGACCAAATGCTCATTAATGTAGGTGACATGGCTTCTAAATGTCACGGACTTAGTCTTTTCCTAAGCTCGTGTGACACTTAGACAAGTCAAGACACTTGATCTTGCTAAGTCAGCCTTACTCCCAATGCTTAGCTTGCTAGACTAAGATGTTCATGACTTGGAAGCTTTAGAAGGTATAGTAGGCAACTCTTAAAGAATGGAAGCTTTTATTGCTCAAAGGAAGCTTTACAAGTGCTTTGGGAACTCACTTTCTTGGTTAGGAAGTGGTTTGGGTGGTGCCTTGGCCAAATGAGGGTCTCACCTATTTATAGGAACCTTATGAAGTCTCTAGAACTTTAAAGGGTTCCTTACAAATCAAGAATAATCTAGAAGCTCCTACACATGTACAAGGGTATGTACAAGATGACTTTGGAAGGTTCTAGAACGCCCCACACTATTCTAATGCTCTCCTGGCCAAGTGTAGAGATGTGTGGACATTTCTAGGCATTTCTAGAACCTTCCACACTCTTCCCACCAATGGCTTAGTGTAGATGGCTCCAGGAGCCTTCAGAAGCTTCTTGCCCTCTATATAACCCCTATGAGGAGGGTCATTTGAAGCATCTTATGACACTCTCCCCCACCTATGTCGTCGATGTCCCCGTCGTTGTCTCTTCTTGAAGCCTCTCGATGTGTCTCTAGAACCTTCTCAAGGAATCCACATGTTCCCAACTTGTCTGCCTCTTAGGTAGTCATTTCCATTGGACTAGATACTCTATCATAGAAGGTACCCCTTGTCTTCTAGTGACCCATTTAGCAAGGATATTTTTCACCTTCTTCTCCTGTGAGGCCTCGGATGGATGCAGACACCTGCACTTTCAGTGCTTGGAGTGTTGCTTCCTCTTACCCATTGAGTTCACCTTTCCTTTGGTGACCTTGTCCATGTGTGTGCAAGCTACCTCAGTTCACTCCTCTTTTGCCTCATTTACTTGCACCCATGATAGTAAGGAGGTCTTAGGTGTACTAGGCTTTGGATTAACTTGGAGGGCACCTAGTAGCTGTATCGAGCTTGTGTGCTTGAGACACCTCATATTTTTCCTAGCTAGGTAAGCCACGTTCTCGAGGTAGAATTGCTTCTTGATCTCTCTCTTCAAGTCTTCCCATATTTCTATGGTGCAAAATCCTTTCTCCATATCAACGAACCTCCGACGCCACCATAGAGTAGTTGTGTCAGTAAGGTAGAGGGTTGCAGTCCTTACCTTAGTCACCTCATCAGTCAGTGCAATAACCTCAAAGTATTGGTCCATATGCCATAATAAGTTATCCAACTCCTTGGCTTCCCACTTGCCACTAAACCCTTGTGGCTTTGGTACTTCCACCTTAGATGCCTCTTATGTGGCTATGACTTGTGCAACACAACAACCTTGTAGATGGCCAACTCTGCCTAACCTCTTGGTCTCAGGACTCCATTTGAGTGGCCAAGGCCTCTATCCTTGGCTCCATGCTAGCAAGCATGCTCAAGACCTTTTCTTGGAAGGACATGAACTCCTCGTGTGACATCAGCTGAACTTGTGAGTCTATCACCCCCTCACGAAGGTCTTAGATCTTCTCCCTTAGATCCTCTAAGCCCTTCTCCATGCCTTGCTCGATCAAGTCCATCCCTTCTCGGGTGTCTGCCATGGCTAGCGCCACCTTGGCTAACCTTGCCTCTAGGTTGGCTATGGCATCACGAGATTTATCCTTCATACCCCTGCCCCGTGCAGTAAGCTTGGTCTCCTTTCCATAGGTTTGTTGCTAGTCTCCTCCACATTGGAGCCCGACATGCTTTCTTTACTATCCTCACTTCGTAACAACGCTCTGATACCACTTGTCATGGACTTAATATTTTCCTAAGCTCGTGCGACACTTAAATAAGTTAAGACACTTGATCTTGCTAAGTCAGCCTTACTCCTAATGCTTAGCTTTCTAAGCTAAGATGTTCATGACTTGGAAGCTTTAGAAGGCATAGTAGGCAACTCTTAAAGAATGAAAGCTTTTATTGCTCAAAGGAAGCTTTACAAGTGCTTTGGGAACTCACTTGCTTGGTTAGGAAGTGGTTTGGGTGGTGCCTTGGCCAAATGAGGGCCTCACCTATTTATAAGCACCTTAGGAAGTCTCTAGAACCTTGAAGGGTTCTTTATAAATCAAGAATAATCTAGAAGCTCCTACATATGTACAAGGGTATGTATAAGATGACTTTGGAATATTCTAGAACACCCCACACTATCCCAATGCTCTCCTAGCCAAGTGTAGAGATGTGTGGACATCTTTAGGAATTTCTAGAACGTTCCACACTCTTTCCACCAATGGCTTAGTGTAAATGGTTTCAGGAGTCTCTAGAAACTTCCTGCCCTCTATATAACCCCTATGGGGATGGTCTTTTGAAGCATCTTGTAACATAAAGGACCTTAACCCCAAGAATATATTGTGCCTTCCTCTAGATTTTCATCTAGAACTAAGTAAACTTATAGATCTTGATTGATGACAATATCCTTACATCATATCCAATGAGTATATTATCATCTACCTATAAGATCTTAGTGCATCACCACACTTCTTTATGCCTTCTTGTACATACAAGGCTCTTTGCTATGAAAATGTTTGATTGTTGTATCTTATAAATGAGACATACTGCAATATATGAGTAATCTTATGGATTTGAGTATGACCACAGTTGAAAATGTTTTCCACAATTGAAACAAAGTTTCAAACTATAACCTTTAGCTATAGTCTTAGCCACATAAAACTCAAGTTTTCCATTTACTCCTGTGGTCCTCTTGTAAACCAACTTACTACTATGAGTTTTATCCCTTCAAGTGCTCCTACAGGAACCCAAACTATGTTAAAATACAAAGATTCTAACTACCTTTTCATAGCTTCTTGCCTTAAGTGAGCACAAACACTGCTCACTGCTTCAACATAATCTATGGGATATAAACCTTCCACTACGATGAAGCATTGGTGTACTAGAAATCATAGGAATGCTATGCCTTTAACCGTCTAGATCATTAGTATCATATGCAATGTGGGATTATCTTCTAATATATTCTCCAATATATATCACTCTTGGCATTATTCCTTATCATATAATCTACATAAAAAACATGACATTTATGTTAACAAATATCTTCTGATGATCTTGACTATAAAGATAACAACCTTAAAATCCTCTTATATATATATTCTATAAATTGATATACCTCTTAAGAAAAAGAGGTATTACACAGTCTATAAGACATATCTCCAAAAGAATATGGGAAAAATAATGACAAACCTATCCATGATCTCACTATGTCCATCCAAGTTTGATATCTTCTTCTCACTTCTCTATTTTGCAAAATATACCTTGGTGCACATAATTGGGAAATAATCTCATGCTCCAACAAAAAAAATCAAACCTACTAGACATATCACCTTGATCTAATCAAAGTGACTTGGTATGTATACTCACTAGGTTATCCGATCCCGCCTTAAATTCAATTAATGTATCCAAGGCATTAGATTTCCTATGTGCATATCCAAACCTAGAGCAATTATCACAAAAAGTGATGAAATACCCATACCCTCCCCATGCATGGACACTAAAAGTTCCATACATGTTAGTATGCACTAATTCCAAACATTCATTAGCTCTACTCCTCTTAGTCATTTTATCATCAATACAAGATTCATAGACTTGAAGATCTTATGGAATCAAAGAGTCCAAACTCTACTAGTCTTTGGATCCGATTTAGATTAATATGACCTATGTCTAGATACCAAATGTTTAATTAGTGCTAGGTTCAATCCCGAGATCTGACTATTCTCATCACTTGGCAAAGTGATAATGGAATACATATAAAAGAAAATGATATTACCTCCTACTAACCTACATAACTAACCTTCTATTTGAAGTTAAGGTAAATATAATCCCATCATTTAACCTTCTCACTTGTTGAATATCCTATAAGGACTTACAAATAGTGGGTTTGAAATCTATCCACCATTAATGGTGAAATCCACCACTAAATATTCAAATATGAGAAAATGATGTATACTTTCATTTTTTCCTTTAGGTAAACTAGGCATTCCTTTTCTAGTGTCCTAACAAGTCACCAAGGAATCACTTTCCCTTAAGTTTGTTCTTTTATTCCTTATCTTGAACTTTTCTTATTTGGTGTTGTTGTTCTTCTTCTTGATAGAAGAACTTGAAGAACCTTTGATTTCCATATGAACATCCTATAATCTTTTAGAATCCTCTTAGCCATTCCGAAGGAAAATAAAAATGTCTTTAAGATCATATGAATACTAGTGTTCATAACAATTCTAAGAGTAGCTTGTCAAAGTTGACCTACCTTTATCACCAAATAACCATTGCAAACTAGAAAGAGAACATCAAAGTCTCTAGTAATAGACATGTGTTGCTATTGCAACTCATTATCCAAAGAAACAAGTATTAGACACTTAGTCTTCTGATCCATCTAATACCACCTTGATATACCACTCTTTCCTTTTGCTAGGTTAGCTGATATGGAATAGTTAGCTCTTTCTAAACTAGCCTTTATGTAATTAGTTACTATATCTAGAATAAAATTAGTCCAAGTGATTAGGGTCTATTGTGAGAAAGAGAATGATAATAAAACCAACATGATATCTGTAACAAAGAATATAACCAAACATATGACATAATTGAGCATTCAAGGCCTCTGATAATTAATTTAGCAAAAATGTAATACTCTTAAACTACATATCTTTTTGCAAGGTATCCTAGTATCATAAGAATCAAGCCTGGTAGGCAGTTCATAACTATCATCATACTTTTTATTTGGTAAGATCAACATTCCTTTTATTTACCTATGGATTGTGCAAGTGGGACTGTGGTGGACAATTCGACCACTTTAATTCCAATGATAAGTGTATAACCATTATCCTTGAACTATCAATATCACCAAATAAGAAAATCCAATCAGTGGGGTGGTTTCTCCCACTATAGATATGTCTAGTCTCGTCCTAATGGAGAGTCTATATCCTTTGATTCTTAGGGCCCAACCCGCCAGTGGGGTGGTGATGAACCCAAATCAAGATGAGCTCAACAATGGAGGTTGTGGGCTTGCCTAAAGTCCTCTCCCACTTAATCTTTTGAGATAAATAAGATTATTTTAAAACCATTAGTAATTTCCTTGATGAATAAATTATCTACTTTGAAAATTTTCAAAAATATTTATTTCCTAATTAGATACCTAATGTAATAGGGGAATATGGACATGAAAATTTTAAAATTTCCATGAGAGTAATTTTTAAAAAGAATTTTGATAAAATATCCACTTTCAAAATTTTAAAAACTATTTTTATACAATTCTCTTTCTATACACAATTTCAATTAATAAATATTTTATCTAGGAAATATTTCAAAGAAATTTATTTCCATCAAATTACTAAGCCTTTTAGTTATAATATTTTAATGATAAATTATCTCTAATGAAAATTTCCAAAATGTTTATTTTCCAAATTGGAAACTCTTGTTTAATAAGACAATTACCAATTTATGAGATTTTGAATAATCTTGAGAGCACCTTATCCAAGAAATGAATTTTTGCTTCTTATATTAAAAAATCCTCGTAAGATTTACTTTCCTTATTCATTACACTTTTCCAACTTAATAAATATTTCCATGAAAATTTCATAATAATTTATTTCATTAAATACTACCAAAAATATAACATTTTAGTAATTCCTTAATAGATAAAACATTCTTTATGAAAAACTCCAAAAAATGTTTATTTCCAAAAAAGAATTAAATAATCCATTGTGGAAAGTATTTTCAAAAATTTTATATCTCCATTAAATTACTAAAACTTTCCAAAGTTATTTTGGTAACCCTTCTTATCATAAATTATCTATCATGACTTTTAGGGATCTTGTTGCATATTTGGTAATTAAAAATTAGATAAAATCCAAATTACCAAAAATAGCCCTGCAACCAAAGATAAGGTTATTGAAAATTGAAAACCCCAAAGGCCCAATTGCCACTAAAATGAGCCTAAACAACCAAAAGAGATTAGACCCGTATGTAATCCCGTAATAGCATGCTCTTTGCGCAACATTGCTTCGATTTACCATATTTCCCTCATTTCAACTCCAAATTGTGATCCGTTTCAATTATTGGATTCCTGAATTCCTAAGCTTCAAAATAATAGGTGATTTTACCCTAGAAAATTAGTGTAAATGGTCCCAAATTTGGATCAAAGTTGATGTCACTATGCTGCCATGCACTTTGTGTAGCCTTGCTTTAATTGGCCCTATCTCCCTCATTTCAACTTTGAATTGCAATTTTCTTGAACCATTAGATTTGTAACTTCCTAAGATTCAAATCCATATGTGGCTTACTCGAAGAAACTACTATGAGGTTGTCCCAATTTTGAGTTTAATTTGACATCACTGTGCAACTATGGATCTCAAACCAAAAACTTCCAAGAATGTTTTTTTTTTCTTTAACCACCATAGCATCTCAAAAAGAACCTTCACAATTCTTTCTTTTCTCTTAGGTCACCATAGATGGATACAAAAAAACAGAAAATTTTTCAATAATAAAAAATTCCTACCCTCTATAATAGAGCTTACAACCCTCTATTGAAAAAAAAAAAAAATTTTTACAACCAAATAAAAATCCTATACCCCTATGTGGTGTACAACCCAATCTAGAGAATCAAAGGGCAAAGATGATATCACAATTTTAATCAATCAGTCCAACTAAATTGATATATTTAATTGAATGAATAAAAACATTTCATTCATTCATCCCTTAAGTTCATGGGATGAATAAAACAACCTTGAAAAACAGAGTTAGCATACCCTAAAATAGATCTAATAGTTAAAACCTACCCTAGGACTCTAATACCAGTTGTTGGGAACCCTGGATAACTCCATTCCCATGCCTTGGATTGTGTAGGGTGCATGCAAATCTATCTTAGGCTCTCTAAATCTATCGTAACAAATAAACAAGTATTAAAAAATAATATGGATACCACATAAATCATAGATCTAGAGAATAAATCCACATACATTTGATCCAGATGTTCTTGAATCAATTTCAATCGATGTAGATTACTCCAAAGTCGTAATGCATCTCGTTAACACCATGATCTTTTGCTTGTTGACTTTTCCTTGTGTCTAGGCACTGAGATGGTGGAAATCTCAAAGGTGGAGGCTAAAGTTCTCTCTTTGGACTATAGGAAGAAAATGACAAGATATAGAAACCCTAACCCCTAAAGGGGTATTTATAGGTTTCCCACTGGTCTTAAGTGACCTAAGTCCACCATCTAGCCCAAAACAGTTGCTAATTGATTAATTAACCATACATAACCTCAATTAATCAATTAGCTTAGTCAGAGATACTACTCACTTATCCTTGTGCAACCTTGCGTAATTATTAAAAAACCCTTATGAACAAAAGCAAACTAAAAACCCATCCAATCCTTATAAACCATGTCATCAAAGAATATGGGCTTAGAGTGGAGACCACTAAGACCCATAAGAGTACTGGCTCCCTTAAAATCAAATTTTGAAGTTGACTCAACATCATACTATAAAGAGTCAACTGCACTCCAATACCTAATGTATATTACAACGAGACACTAAGTGCTCAGTTCCGTGACCTACTATCCATTGCATGCAGACTCCTCATGAATTGGTATCCATAATCTAACAAGGTAGTGCTATCAACTATCAAGATTACTTCTCAAATCCATGAGTTACAAATCCTACTTATCTTGTGATCAAATGACATACTCTATCTCCAATGAGCATATGTCAAATTTCATTAAAGGAATTATTGTGACCACAGATTTCATTATCACATTTCCTTTGGATCATCTTAGGGGACATACTATCTCAATCCCATGAGATATTATGGTGCCTTTATTGAGAATACCTATTACCACCAATCTTTATCAATAGTGACCCAATCCATAGGGATATATGACCACTTTAGTGCTTCACCCATAAGTCAAAGCCTCCCGTTGATTTTGGAATAGACTCAATATACTCTCAAGGTTGCGAATCCATAGAGTATAGTAGCTTTGTGAATCATGACAATTGATAGCCTTACGTCATGATTCACCATAAGTCCTGTCCAGTGTGCATCATACACATTAGTGCACTCACCATGGGAAACCCATCTTGATGGCCTAGACTATCCATTCCTCCAATTAGGTGGTGATGCACTACAATCTCTATTGGATTGCCCATATCCACGAATCGACTGTGGATAACTTATCTACTTATAAGGAACATATTACTTATATTTTCTGTGCAACTCCTAATGCACACAAGTCATGTACAATGTAAGATATATGAATTGAATGCTCTAATCATTGTCAATACACCAAAGGGATAGAAAGAAGATAGTTAAGTCTAACTTTGTTACAAATTCTTAAGATCACCAAGAGGACACATTACATCAATCCTATGAGATACGATTGTACCTTTATTAAGATATCACAAATCTAATTCTTAGTTTAGTTCACTTAGTTGCATTCTTTGTCTAGTTCACTTAATTGCATTTTAGGTTTAGTTCACTTAATTGCGCCTTCATTTAGGTGCACTTTAGGATATTTCATCTAGATGCATTCTTAGTTCATTCCATTTAGGTTCATTTTAGTATAGTTTATCTAGATGCATTTTAGTTCATTCTATTTAGGTGCACTTTAGGATAATTCATCAATATGCATTCTTAGTTCATTTCATTTAGGCACATTTGAGGAAAATTCTTAGTTGCACTTTAAGGTTGCATTTCATTGTCACCTTGCATGATATGTGTATAGGGATTGTTTGGCAAAACGAGGAAATTTGAGGAGTCTTTGAGATGGAAGATACGATTGTCACATGAAAAAAGGATAAGGAAAGCAAGGTCCTTGAGATTTGAGAAAAATATACATGACATTGAGGAGAAAATAAGAAAAGAAGTAGATTTGAGAAGGAACAAGGATATACATGGTTGCCATTGGGAGAAGATAAGGAAATGAGATTTAGGAAGGAAAGAAATATTCACATCATGGGGATTTAGAGAGATGACTCTTTTTTGGAAGAATGACTCTCTTTGGTGTGACATTACTAAATTTTAGGAAGAGGAGGACTTTTTTGGATGAAGGACTCATTTTGGTGTGACATTACTAAATTTTAGAGAGTGACGAAAGGTAGACTTTGTTTGGTGCAACATTGCTGAATTTTAGAGGGGATGACTCTCTTGGATTAGCATTAAGATTTTGGAGATTAAGTAGGATTCATTATGGGAAGACACAACATTAAGACTTTGAGATTGGAGAAGACTCTTTAGGGAGGCACAACATTGAGAGTTTTAGATAGGAAATAAGTTTCTTAAAGATTGAAAATATTGGGGAGGATAGAAGACTTGCGACTGCCATAAGGAGACTGAGAAGCACAACATTGAGAGTTTAGAGAGAAGATGATTCTCTTTGGAAGACATGGCATTGGAGAGGAGATTGAAGGCTTGAGAGTTAGAGATTTAGGGAATTCCTCTATATACATAGCTACCACAAAAGTTGAGGGAGGAGAAAAGTGTGAAGTCTTGAAAGGCAAATCATGGTAAAGGGAAACAAGTTTCATCTTTTTTTTTAGAGGAGATGTATGATCTCTTGAATTTTCTACATATTTTGTTAATGATAATTTCTTCATCTCTCTTTTCTTCTTCCATCTTGCTTAGATACGGGTAATCTCTTTGGTTTGTGTGGATCATAAGCCACATAAATTATTGGTATTCATTGATTGGATGATTGTTGAGAATGATTGATTGTTTATGCTTAGATTTATTTTGCTCATTGTTTTTCTTAGTTTTTCTCTCACTTTGTTTAAGCCTCTTTGATATCACATGAGATTGGGTCTACCATCACTTGATATCTTTGCTTTTGATTCCATTAATTCAATTGTTTCTTTAAGATATTTGAGTTTAGGTTTAGCTATTGCCACTCTCACATTCACACAAACCATTAAGATCACCATAGAAGGGTCATACACATACCTTCTCTTCGTTTGAGTTTTTTTTTTTTTTTATCTTGTTATCATCTTAAGATCTTATGTGAATCAATTGTTTTAAAATATTTTTCAAGTTTTTAAATAAAAATTTGATTCTTTGTTTTCCAAATTCATCTTAAATCTCTAGATTCTAAAAATAAAAAAAGATTTAAAATAATTTTTTTTTTTAAAAACACGCAGTCATGTTTCAATCGATATGTACTTTTCTTATGAACTTCATTGACTTTCATTTGTCTTACATGAATAAAAGCCATGGCTCCAAATAATGGAGTAATTCCAGGTTCTCATAAGTTTCACCATGATTATGGTGGATTGGGAAGCATGGATTAAATTTGTGCACATTAATTTGGACCTTGGGGAAGTCCAACATATATTCAACTTTTCCAAACAAAAGCCTACTTCCACTTTGTTAAACTCACTGACTTTTGAAATAAAAAATTAAAATTAGCATAGTTAGAATTTTCCTAAAATTATTTTGATATTTTTATAATGTTCCCAACTTCCTAAACTTGTTAAACAAATTTAATTTGGGCTTAAAATCATTTTTCAATTAAGAGATTTAATTCAATTTTTACACAAGTCCAATTTTAACACTATTTTGGACACCCAAATTGATTTTGCTACATTAAATTAATTTTTGACTTTCTTAATTATTTTTCTTATTTTTCTCTTAATTTAAATTTCTTGAAGTTAATTTTAGGATCTTTTTTGTTGAAAATAAATTCCCCAAGTTGGAGAAATAATTTTTTTTTCCTATACCTACTGCATTGATCGTATTCTAAGTCAACAACAATTTGGCTTAATTTAAATATTCTCCTTTTGCAATTTGATCATGTTGCCATTTTTCCTATAAAATAAACATATTTAATGTATTGTACAATGTATTTTCTTGATTTTACGATGCTTCTAGGTTAGTCAAATAAATTGATTTTAATATACTATTGAAATTTGCTTAGGTTTTTACCAATGTGATTGTGATTAAATTTGGCATTAAGCAAGACATAATTAAATAATTTGACCTTTTGGGTTGTAATATAGACACCAGAGATATTGTCTAATTTTGTTTATGATAAAATTCATTTTCTAGATATTTTTTTTAGGATTTATTTTATAAGTTCATCTGCTTTTGTCATGTCCTACTACTGAAAGTCTTATTTGTTGTTGATAATTTAGCTTCTTTAGGCATGTTTTTAGGTTGTTTTGACTTTTGTTATATATTGTAGATATATTATATATATATATATATATATATATATATATATATATATATATATATATATATATATTAAACGAGTTCTATTTCATATCCTTATACTTTTTTTGACATGTTATTTAGAATTATTTTGTGAATTAATATATGCTTTATTCTTTAACCTAATTGTTGTGCATTATTTCATCTTGTTTTACTTCGTTACTCTTTATTTTGGATTTGATTATATATAATATGAGACCTTGTCTATGATATTATATTTATTATTTCATTCATTAAGCTAATCCATTTGATCTTATGAAGTGTTTTATCTTATATCCCATATTTACTTAATTTCATGGACATTTATGCCTTGTTTTTATATATTCTCATGCTTGATTACATCTTGTTATGCCTTAATTACTTCTTTGATTTTTTATTTGAGTGAAATGCATGTTTGTGTGTTATAGGACATTTTCTATGTTATACTTGTTGAACTAACCTTATTATCTTATGGAAGTGTTTTGGATTGCTATTGGGACGAGTTCTTTCCCTTTTCTTATATGCTTGATTTTACTTGATATACATGCCTTGTTTGAGTGTCCTTTTGATTTGCTACATTCTTTGTTTCTTAGTATCTATGATTTATTGATCAATTGTCATAATTACCTCTATTTGATTAGTAGACTTATTATAGGGTTTAAAGGGGTGCTACCTTATCATACCTTCTTAATAGTTAACCTGAATCCTAAACTTAGACTTGATTTTCTTAGACTATACTTTTCCTTCCAAAAGGAGTCACTCTTAGGGTTCTATTTCCTTTTTCTTTCCTTAAAAGAATAAAATAAATGGTGACTCCACCTTTTTTAAAAATCATTTTTTTTATAATAAAAAGTGAGTCTCACTATTGAGTGAGAAAGCATGTGAAAAATACAAGTCCACATGTGTGTTCCCTTAGGTGATCCTAAGGATATGTGTTCAAATAAACTATGGTCATAGTAGTTCCTTAAGTGGAAATAAGTTTTTGGTGAGCTAAGAAATGTCAATTGATTACTATATAAGAGGATTTGAAACTCAAGGATGGTAGAGGTAGTCTTAAGAGGCTGATAGTTTTCATCTTATTAAATCACAAACACTAGTTCATGGGAGATTGGAGCACAGTTGACTCTCAGTAGTAGGATGATTAGTTAACTTCAAAATTGGATTTTTAGGGAGTTAGTATTGTTTTATGGGACCTTGTGGTTTCCACTCAAGCTCATATATCTTAATGACATATTTTATGAGGATTGGATCAACTCTTGGTTCACTTATGTGCATAAGGGTGTTTTGATAATTTCATAAGATTGCACAATGGTGTCTCTAGATTAGGCTAATGGATTAATTAGACAGTCTTATTCAGTTAATTAATCAATTAGGACCTTTTTAGGCCTAGATTTAGTGGTCAAAGCCCATAGTGGGCTCAAGTTAATTAAGTCTAGGAGGAACCCTATAAATACCCTCTTAAGGGTTAAGGTTTCAATATTCTTCTACCATTCTCCCATAACAAAGAGAGAGCCTTAACCTCCACTCTCCAAACCCCCATCATTTAAGTGGCAAGGTTCAAACTAGAGTCATTGGGTAGAAGATCATGGGTCTATGAGACTTTTAGAGACTTCAGATTTGTTCTTCATTGAAAGAAAAAGATTTAAGAAAATCCAAATCGTTGGTAAATTTTTCTTATTCAAATAATTAAATCTATTTTTGTAAAAAAAAAAAAAAATGCATTTTTGCTTTCATTATTAGGATCTAGATGCCCCAAGAAGTTATTGCATGCACATAACTTGATCATAGGAAAGGGAACTAAGTAATCCAAAATTCCCTACAACTAATATTCGAGCCTAGTTAGGAAAAAACATGTTAGATCCTTTCTAAGGATGAATGTATGCGCATGTGATTTTGTGATCTTTAACATGATGATTATATATTGTGATTATTATATTGGTTGGATTTGTTTTTTATTGATCTTTAGCTGAGTTGTAAACCTTATAAAAGGTGTAGGATTTTTTATCTATTGTAAAAATCCATTTTTATTATTGTTAGATTGGTTTGTAAACTCCAAATTTTTGGAGTCTAGGTGTTAACCCTCCATTTTTTCCCTTAGCACATATCATCTAGTTTTCATTTTCTTTCTCTCATCTTGTGATCCTTTGTAGATGTCTATGATCCTTTTACATAGTCATTCATTAAGTCCCTTGTTGGTATGTGGTTGCTTGACTAATTATTGATTTTGAGTCGTAATT
>JBAPGN010000139.1:0-33238 GCA_037355405.1 Vitis amurensis
ATAGATAAAAATTGATAAATTATTTTTATATATTTCTTTAAGTGATTTCACTTATTTTTTATTTTTTATTTCTATATAAAGATTTAATGATTTAAAAATGTGTATCTAATTAATTTTAATTATATTTGCTTTTTTTAGTATTTTTCATGATTTCATGGGAAATCATTTCCCTTAATATTTTTTTTTTCATTTTTAGTATTTTTTAACATAGAGAGAGAGGTCCTAGGAAAAATGGGAGTCTTCAATTTGAGGTGACTTGGCCATGGCCTTTCATTGATTCGAAAATGGAACAGAAAAATATATTAAGAAAAGCCTAGTTGAAGTATGTTTTCAACTTGGCCAGCTGCCGAAGATGGTTAATTAGTAGTTGATCAATCACTCTTGTATCATATTTCCTAAGTACAGTGCTTTCATTACATCACTTTTTACATAAAGAATTAACTTCTGGATTTCACATCATCTTTGTCAACTGTCAACAGACTCAACACAACTTCCATTCTTATCTCTGTGTAGCTCATGGACTCAAATGAACCACCAGGGAAACAAGGCAAAGGCCAAGGGTACCACTGAGAAGAGTGATGCCAACAGTCCCAGCAGCCAAACCCACCAGGCCAAAGAAATCTGATAATTGGGTATCCCTTTTGAGTTTGTAATTGTACCCTGGTGCATAGTTCCACCCATGTTCACGTCTGCAACACCTCTCCAGTCTCTCCTTTATTTGAACTTGTTCTATCCTTTCCCTTAGAACACTCAAGCTTGCATCCACCATATTGCTTTGCCTCCCTGCCAAAACAAAAGAATGGAAATTAAGCATCAAACATGGTAATTAATCCCTTTGAAACTTTTCTCTTCAGTATTCTATATATGCATGACAACACAGGTGCATGGTTGGTTACCTTCATCTCTAAAGCTCTGAGCTCTCCACTCGTAGGCGTCTATGGCTGTTGTGCTTCAAGGATGGTCTGATTACAGTAGAGAAAGCGGGTGGAGCAGAAGCCATATCGCTCTTACTTTTAGGCCTTCGAGATATATATTATCACTGTTCAAACAACTGGACACAATGTAAAATGATAGGAAAATTTTTCTCAAGATGGGAAACCAGAAGGATATCTGAAAAATTATGAATCTGGGATGCTCTTCTGAGGTGGGTTTTGTTTTCCTTGTCAAGTGAGCAATGTTAAATTGATGGGAGTTTTCTCAGTACAGTTGCTTCTTCCCTGTCTTCTATATATAGAAGGGGAGGTTTCAGGTCAACAGACTGTGTAGTTCATATTATAATTATTACCTACAGATGTCTCTATAAGCAAATGTGATTCAAATGATAAAAATTCAAAAGAGGAGCGAAGCACGCTGGTGATGAGCAAGTCAATATTTAGCCTAACACAGACCATAGTTGGGGTCCTAATTAGCTTAAACAAATGACTAGTGTTTGGGAGTTATGTTTTGGATCTACTGTAATTACCCGGTAACGGGGTTCTTCTGTTAAGGTCTGAAATGGAGACAAGAATAGATTCTACAGCTATCTATAAAAGTTGGTGGATGATGTGAAGAGTGAGGTAACAAGGAAGGCATGCATCAGTAGTATATCCATTGGCAAAACCTATGTTTAGCTAGCCGCCATGTGGATTGAAATCAATAGCTAAGAGTGAGAAAATGCCTGGAGGTTCTGGATTTGTGTAACATCCCCCTCGAATTGTAATTTATTAAGAGAGAGAGAGAGAGAGAAGATAATGTTCTGTTTTGGAAGTGTAGTTTATGAAAATTTGTGTACAATGTTTTGTGAAACAAAAATATGTTCGGAATCTAAAATATTTTTGACTTGTTTTATATATATTTAAATATATTTTAAAAATAATTTTTATATGTAATGTTTTCTCTATAATCATTCTTTATGTTTGTATAATTAATTTTTAAAACAATTTTAAAATAAGTGAAAATAATTAAAAGATGTTCATTAAAAATACTTTATTTTCTATTTTTTAAGATAAAAAAATATTTTTTATTTTTGTTATCAAATGTGTTCTTTTTTTTTTTTTTAATTTTTTAGAGAACATAAAACTATTCTAAAAAATAGTTTATTGTTATAACAAAGTGGAAAAAGAAGAAGAAAACAAGAAAGAGGGGATGAATTGCACGAGAAAAACTTAATAGATTTTCATTAGGGGTTCCTCCCTTTTGTAGGGAGTCCTAAAGAGATATTATGGATGATCATCCACAAGTTACCATATTTTATAACACTCCCCTTGGATGATTCATAAGAATATGATAACTGCCTCGTTAAAAACCTTACTAGTGAAACCCAGTAGAACAAAACTTGGACGAAGGAAAAAATAGTGCAGTATATCCATATTAGTCTTCTCCCCCTCATATAGACATGATCATGATTTCTTTAACACTTCAATTGGTAGATCTTTCAATCTTCACATTTCGATGTCATACCTTAACCTTTTCAATGTGGTCGAAAGTAACTCCTTTATGAATAGATCTACTAAATTATTACATGACCGAATCTGTTGAACATCAATTTCACTTTTCTCGTGGAGCTCATGGGAATAGAAGAATTTAGGGGATATATGCTTAGTTCTATCACCTTTTATGAATACTCCTTTAATTTGTGCAATACAAGCAACATTATCTTCATGTAACTTGGTTGCATTGCCTCTGATGAGGTAGTTCACATGCTTCTTGAATATGTTAAATCATTGACCTAAGTCATACACATTTACGACTTTCTTCATGAATTATAAGACTTTCTGAATAATTTGAAGAGATGGCTACCATTGTTTTCTTGACTGATCTCCAATATATTGTCGTACCACCATAAGTAAAGACATATCCTATTTGAGATTGAGCTTTATGAGTATATGAAAGATATCATGTATCTGCATACCCAATCAATTGCGATTTTGATTCTTTTGAATAATATAAGCCCATGTCACTTATTTCACAAGTGTATTGCAATATATGTTTAATCTTATTCCAATGCCTTCTAGTTGGGGCAAAACTGTATCTTGCTAGCAAGTGGATAGAGAAAACTATGTTTGGTCTAGTACAATTTGCAAGATATATTAGTACACCGATTGCACTAAGATATGGTACTTCTGGATTAAGCAATTCTTTATTTTCTTATTTAGGACGAAATGGGTCTTTGTTCACTTCAAGTGAACAAACAACCACGGGGGAATCAAGTGGATGTGATTTGTCCATATAAAATCATTTTAATACTTTCTCTATATGTCAACTGATGGACCAATATGTCATTTAAACAATGCTCGATCTATAAGCCAAAACAATTTTTTTTTTCCCTAAATCTTTCATGTCAAATTCATTCTTTAAATAATTGGTTGTTTTTATGAGCTCTTCAAGAGTTCCTATAAGGTTTTAAATCATCCACATATACTGCAATTATTGTAAGCCTAGTTTCCGATTTATTGATAAAAACACATAGGCAAATTGGATTATTCACATATCATTTTTTTTTTTAACAAATACTCATTCAAATGATTATACCGCATGCATCCGAATCACTTTAATACGTATAGAGATCTTTGTAGTTTGATTGAGTAAATTTTTCAAGGTTTCGGATTAGTTGTTTCAGGCAATTTGAATCCTTTAGGGATTTTGATATATATGTTAGTATTTATAGACTCATATAAATGGGTTGTAACAACATCCATAACATAGATATCTAGTCATTCAGAGACGGTTAAACTTATTAAATATTGAAATATGATTGCGTCCATTAAAGGGGAATAAGTTTCCTCATAGTCTATACCAAGTCTTTGAGAGAAACCTTGAGCAACAAGTCATGTTATATATCTTATGATTTCATCATTCTCATTTCGCTTTCTCATAAAGACCTATTTATATCCAACATGTTTTATGTTTCCAGGTGTTTAAACTATAAGTCCAAATACATTTCGTTTTGCTAAAGAGTTTAGCTCTATTTAGATTGCTTCTTTCCATTTTGGCCAATCATTCTTTTTTCGACATTCATCCACAATTTGTGGTTCTTAATTTTCATTATTTCTCATAATGTCTATAGCCACTTGGAATACAAATATATTGTTTATGATAATGTCACTATCGTTCCTTGTTTCTCCTGTGTGACTCATTGAGATCTCTTTAGTTTTAAATACTGGTATTTGATCAATTTATGCCTCTTCAAGGGCTAACAGTTTATCAAGTTGGGTTTTAAAGAGTACCAAACTTTTCATAAGTTTTTCCTTTTCTTTTTCTAGGAATTGAATTCTTTGAGCCAATAAGTCTATCAAGCTTCAAACTTGTCTCAGATTCACTTCTATGACATTCTTTAATTGTCCTTCAAGGACATCAATATGTGTCGGGCTATTCATAGCCGGTATGCGTGACGTTGTTACTTTCTTTATATTTGTGAAAGCATTAGATCACTAATTAGCAAGTCCTTACAAATGATTAATCCTCTAAACTTCTAGTTTGCATTGTCTTGTACAAGGATCAAGATAAGACAAGGAGAATACACCATGTAATGTTTCATCATTCTTTTGGAATTGACTTGCCTCCCCATAATGGTGGGAAAATTGTCCCTTTAAACTAGAAATTTTCGTAACATGTAATAATATCCTTCAAAGGTTCAAATATACCAACGATTAGTTGAAGAAACTTATGGTTCTTTAATGAATATCCATTTGACATTTCAAGAAGTTGATGCATCATTGTTCACCCTAGGGGACCAAGTTGGTCATCTCATATTCTTCTAGATTTGATAGAACATCAAGTATCAATTCATATGGATTTGTGTTCCACTAGTGACATAATATGAGCTCGTTTGGAGCTTTCAATAAGATTTTCATAAATTGATATATGTAGTAATGACATCAATCAACTAGTGACATAGTATGAGCTCTTCTAGAGCTTTCAATCAAGTTTCCATAAACTGATATATGCGGTAATAACATCAATTATTACATATTGTACAATTAATGAGACAAACATCTTAGAATATACTTATTAAGCAATCAATATTATATGTAAATAAAACATAAACATGTATTAGCAAATATGATATGTACTATATTAAATAAAAAGACACAACATAAGAAAGTAAAGATCCTACATGAGAATTTAACAATAAACATTTTTCGTCACCAATCAATCAATAAATTTTATCATTAGGATTTCTAAAGAAAGTTATAATAATCTAGGTTAGATATATTAACCTTCTATTTACTAATCTTTTTCTTCTAATTTTGGTAAAAGTCAATGAAATGTTTGATCATATGACCAATATGCATTAACAATCATTTTTTGTTCAACTTTATTTTACAAACCTAACCTTTTTTTTTTTTTTTTTCATTTCACCACTTCTGGTGGTAAGGTCTAAATTTCTTCTTTGGAAAACAATCACCCTCATGGATGAAGAAGTTATTGTATACTAGATTTAGATCATATTCTAGTCTATGATCATATTCCTAATCAGTTACATTCACTTCGGGAAATAATTCCAATCCGATTAGAAAAAATTGGTGGTTATTAATGAAAAACTCTCTATTCTCAATTACATCTATAGTGAACTTAGAGTAGGATCATATTCTTTTAGTGACATATCTTTCTTTTATATTATTCTAAAGAACTAAAGGGCTATCATATTTTAATGACATATAAATTACATACAATAACAAGTTAAATAGAAAACTAAAAATATTTAAATAAATTTATATATGTGAAACATTTGACTATGTTTTTTCATGAAACATGACGACTATTTTAAAATGAAGCATGAAAATTATAGATCTAGCTAGATATTTAAACCTTCATATCTAACAGAAAGAATACTAATGTATAATCCAAATCATAGAAAATTAAGGATTTCAATAATTGAATTCTTAGAAAAGAGAAAAATTCATATTTCTTAACTTCAAGCTATAAAAATATATAAAATTCTTATAGCTCTAGGTTATAAGTGACACAATAAAGTTTATATCATAATACTTACAATAATCTCTATTTAAAGTGTAATATATATTTTGTTTCACATATATGATTTCATGTCATAAATTTTCTATATGGCTTCTAGCTATGAAAGATTATAAAATTAATTGTTCCACATAGATCTTAGCCATGAGAAATTATATAATATTAACCTCTTTTTTTTTTATTGGTATAGCTTTTAGCTATAATAACATATAAAATAATAATCTCTATAGTTTTCATTTATAGGAAATACCTATTTTCTTTCATAGAACTCCAGGCTACGAAAATATTTTACATATTTTTTTAAGATATAAAAATATATTCAAAAAATTTCCATATAGCTTCGGGCTTTGGGCTATAAGAATATATAAAAGTTTTTCATATAGCTTTGGGCTATAAGAATATGCAAATTAATTATTTATATAACTTTAGCCTATAACGATATACAAATTATTTTTCATGTAGCTTTAGACCACCAAATACAAATTATTATATAACTTTTAATTATAAGAATATATAGAAATATACACTTTCATTCTCTACATAGGTTGATCATGATAAACAATATTTTTCATAACTTTTGCCTATAAGAAATTTTCGGTATAGCTTCTGGTTGTATAAAATTAAAATATTGATATTTACAAGTTTCTATTTTGAGTACAAAAAATATGGTTTATATAACTTTTGACTATGAAAGCATTTTATGTATAGTTTCTACTAAACATTCTATTTTATCGTAACAAAAATGTATAAATTTATACATAACTTGAAATATTCATTGTATAGCTTCTAGGTATAAAATTTTGTTTTGTATAACTTCCAATTTACAATATAATTAAAAGAAATTAAAGGCTAATATCTCACATAGCTTCGAGTTATGATTATTTTTTTAGTACAATAAAATGTGTAAATTTGTACATAGCTTTAGGCTATGAACAATTTATTGTGCAAATTTGTACATAACTTTAGGTTATGAACTATGCATTGTGTAAATTTATATATAACTTCAAACTATGAACTATTCATTTTATAGATTTGTACATAGCCTTAGGTTATGAACTATTCCTTTTATAGCTTCTGACTATATAATATTGTTTTGTGTAACTTTCAATTATATCGTATAATTAAAAACAAATAATTAGGAATTATATACATAGCTTTTGGGTATGTATTTGTAATTTACTCCATAACTTCTGGATATAAAGATTGCACATATTTTTTTATAACTTTTGGTTATGATTCTTTTTCATGATTCATTTTCATGATTTATGACTAAAAAGAAAAACATATTCTCTAAGTAATATTTATACATATTTATGTACTCACATAAAATAAATGAAATAGAAAATCAAACAGTAACTTTATTACACATATAAATAAAATAGAAAATCATAATATAAGTTTATGACATATCTTTCACGTTATAAAAAAGAGAAAGAAGTCTTTCTATTTCTTTAGTAGAGACTAATTTTTATTAGGGTTCCTCCCTTTTATATGGAGTCACAAAGAGATTACATATGATCATTTACAAGTTACTATAGTGGTACAAAATCTCATATTTGATAACATTTATCAAATTTTGGTCCTTATAACCATCCATTATTTTTATTTCCTCCTTCGGAATTCTTTATTTTCATTATTAGAAACAAGAGAGAGAAAGATAATAAAGTTTTCAAGATTAATCTTTTAAAGGAAGCATTTAATCAATGGATTTATTATTTGAATTCCATTTTAATGGTTGTGTAAAATCAATAACATTGAATCTTTTAGGTATTCTATTGGAAAAGATTTGAATTTAGGATTAATTTATATAAAATAAATTCGGAATATAGCTAGATAAATTGATTTATATATGGAGATAGGAAAATTGTATATATCTAGATCACTGAAAAATAAAAAAATAAAAAAATTCCATTGTAGAATGGAAGAAAGAGTACACACCTGAATGGCCAACTGGTTTATTGGTTTATGAGACTGTTACATGGTTGAAGGAAAAAGAAAAGAAAAGTAAAAAATATATATATTTTTATGGGTTTCAAATTTATGCTGTTGAATTGTCAGAAAAATAAAAGTTTGGATTAGGTGGGGCGGAGATTAGGAAAAAAAAAAGGAAAATAATAATAATAATAATAATAATAATAATAATAATAATAATAATAATAATAATAATAATAATAATAATAAGATGGATTCTTAGAGTTTTAGTTTAGATAAATAATTGAAAAGGGTAAATTACCAACATATTTGGGTATAAGAGTTCATATAAATTGAGAATTACCTTTAGATTAAAATGATATTACTTATAAATAAAATTAAGAATTAAAGTACTAAAAAAATATTTGGTAGGATAATATTAACATAGAATATTAATAAAAATGTCGAATCATAATTTTACATAAAAAGACAATTGGAATAAATATTTTTGAATTATGTTATTGTGGACCCTGCATTTCGGCTCATGTGCTTCCCACTCGATGGCGAGCTCGATTTTTATTTTGAAAAATGATTTTATTTATTAAAAGAATGACTTGAAGTCGCCGCTTATTTTTGTTTTATTTTTAAAGGGGTAAACAAAATAAGAAAGAAAACCCTAGGTGTGACTCCTTGTTTTGGAAAAGGTTGGTCTACGAAAAATCGAATCGGGTTCGGGGGTCAGGTTACTTATCGGGAAGGTACGGTAAAGACCGTAGCACCCCTTTAAGTCCCTAAAGATGGGTCTCTACTAATAAAATGAAGTAATCATGGCAATTAATTAATCGAGCATGGATACTGAATGAATATCACTCAAAACAAAATAATTGAATGAACAGGAAAGCCAAATAATGTACCCGAGTAATGAACTGGTTGACTTCAATGAAAACAAATGTTAGCAATTAAACACAAAATATTCGTGTGTGTATCATAGAATAGTGTAAATCAATCACATATAGCAATCAAATCAATCAATCCACCAATCGATCATAAAATCACGCGTGTGGGGCCCCCACCAAAGCCCAATCTATCTTGCATTAAAGATGAGTGACAGTTCAGGAGACTTGGTCGTCAGTATTGTCGGAGTTTGCCTTTTGATTGTGGGCGGAAATGGATCTGGCGAATCGCTAGTGTCTGACGAGCCAAGCTGTCCGGGGAATCTGAATTGTCGGCTGCGGATGCTCTCCGGGTAAGCGCTATCAGAGGATCCGGACATGTCTGACCGGGGAAGTTGAATCGCCCTTCTCTCCCATCCGGCGTCAGGCGTCGGATGTGAAATATCCGGAGAAGGTGAAACGTCGGCCGGACAGAATTCCGAATGTGAGATATCCGGAGAAGGTTGAACGTCGGCCAGACAGAATTCCGGATGTGAGATATCCGGAGAAGGTGGAACCCTCACATCCAGAGAAGGTGGAACGTCGGCCGGACAGAATTTCGGATGTGAGATATCTGGAGAAGGTGGAACGTCGGCCGGACAGAATTTCGGATGTGAGATATCCGGAGAAGGTTGAACGTCGGCCGGATAGAATTCTTCCCCGGGTGGAATAAGCTATGCCGTGCGTCGCAAGGGGGATCGTCTGCGTGTGCAAGGGAGAGAGAGCCACGTGGCATTTTTTAGGGAGGATCCCACAGGTAGGTGAAGGTTTAGAGAGAGAAACGGGTTTGGTGGTATGGTTAAATGGGTGTACACATGGGTATGGTAGAACATGGTTATGAGTAGCATGAAGGATGGGTATGGGTTGTATGGATATGGAGGCTTGGGTGAGTGGTTTTAATGGGTATGTGAAGGAGTGAAGGATAGCATGCACCTGTGAGACTCCATGTAAGTGAGGGAGTGGGATGGAGAATGAATGAGAGGAAAATGGGTGTGGTGGAGGATGCTTGATTCCTGCAAGCTTGAGTGAGGAAATGGGTATGGTTGACGCGAACAGTGAAGAAGGCGTAGGCATGTGGTAACCGTGTTATTCATCATGAGAACATGAAGCTTTGCTTGGACAAGTTAAACTGTTCTCCATGCACATGGGCCATTTAACAGGGAAAAGGAAAAAAAAAAAACGAGAGCAACAAAGAGGACCAAAACAGAGCATATATGAGCAGATAATCACATTCAACCCAAAACCATCTTATGGCTCTTGATGTCCACAGCAAACCAACAAATAAAACCCAAAAACTATCAAGAAACAGGATAGATCTCTTGAGAATGTACAAAATAGTGCGGAAATCTTACATGGATCGAACTAACAAGCTCTTTCCCTACTCTCCGCCGACTCCGCCTGGGCCTCCTTCTCCCATTCCGCTTCCCCCCCCCCCCCCCCCTTCCTCCCCCTTTTTCTTCTCTTTTCTTTTTCTTTCCCAACTGCTCTCCTATTCCAACCATTAGCCCCGTCTCTGTTCTCAACCACCACCATGGCAAGGTGGTGGTGCCTTTCACCATGCATTCCATGCATGTGCCGTTGGTAGCCGTCCCCCACCCCTAAAAAATGAAAATTTTACTCCTCCCAGGTGGCCTGTTAAAAGGGGTCTACAAATATGCCCCTCTTCGGTAGAGTTCACGAGTGTAAGGAATATGAACACTAGAGTGATAAAGAAAGTGTGAATAGTGAGTGGAATGAAGTGAACTCTATCGAAGAACAAAGGAGACCCCCAAAAGGACACAAGTGAAACCAGAACTCACTTAAGCCAACAAATGAACAAAGGCTCTAAACCTAAAACAAAATGATGTCCCAAAATGACTTTGAAGCCACACTAAGGATCCAGGGTCCCTCTAAGACGTCTCCAAAAGTGACTCAAAATCGAACAAGACTCAACTATGTAGGCGCGACTCGGAGGCGAACAAGACTCAACACAAACTGATAAAATAATGACCGATAGATATAGGTGTAGTCCCGAAAAAAACTGAACTAACATGACAAGGAGATGGCCGATCGATATAGGTGCGGCCCCGAATCAAACTCAAATTGATAAGATGATGACCGATCGATATAGGTGCGGTCCCGACTCAAACTGAACTAACATGACAAGGAGATGATCGATCAATATAGGTGTGGCCCCGACTCAAACTGAACTCGAACTGATAAGATGATGACCGATTGATATAGGTGCGGTCCCGACTTGAACTGAACTAACATGACAAGGAGATGGCTGATCGATATAGGTGCGGCCCCGACTCAAACTCAAACTGATAAGATGATGACCAATCGATATAGGTGCGGTCCCGAAGACACAAATTGACATGGAAAATGACCGATCGATATAGGTGCGGTCCCGACTCGAACTGAACATGAAAGTGATAGAAACATGGCCGATCGATATAGGTGCGGCCCCCGACTCAATAACTGAACCTCAAATACTGAACCCAAGGCATGATGATCGATTGATAATAGGTCGGGTTCCCCACCTCAAACTGAACTAAAATGGAATAGGAACATGGACGATCGTATATAGGTTGCGGCCGCCGAGCCGACTCAAAACTAAACTGGATAAGATGATCGACCGATCGATATAGGTGCGGTCCTGACTCAAACTCAAAATGGTAGGAAGATGGCCGATCGATATAGGTGCGACCCCAAACTGACTAAACTCGAACTGACAAGATGATGACCGATTGATATAGGTGCGGCCTCGAAAACTCGAACTAACACGGAAAATGACCGATCGATATAGGTGTGGTCCCGACTCAGACTCAAACTGGTAGGAAGATGGTCGATCGATATAGGTGCTGTCCCGAACTCTAACTGAATTGACAAGATGATGAATGACCTGATCAAGTGACCCAAAGCCAAAGGATAACTCAGATAATGATGCAAGCAAACCCGGCTGAAGGGGATATGCCCCAGTATGACCACTCATGAGGATCGACAACTAGGTCGAAAGATAATGAAGCCTGTGAAAGGTCCGATGATCCTAAGGAAGGGAGGGGGATGCCCCAGTACGCAATAGTGAACAAACTAGGATACATAATGCCTCAAAACTACTATGCTCTGAAATATGCTCATCCATCATGTAATGAAAATGTCCAACCTCAGATGGGTAATGCCAAACAGGACCATGTATCGTGACACCATGTTGACAAAACAAAACTAACTAGTGAATAACAACAATAATGATCAGTGCTCAAAATGCAAAGAGTAAGCAAAACAATACTCAACATACCAACTGTCGAAGTGAAAACATCGTCACTAATAAGTCAACAATCAGTCAGGCCCTTCCATCATGGAAGATGTTGAACCTAAAGTCCGAAAGATGTATGAAAGCACAACCAAGGTGATCAAGGACTGATCTACATCTCCTCCTAATTGAGAAATGGGTGAGGTCATGTGTCACGGTGGGATGTGTAGGATAAAAGAAAGTGATGATCAGGCTCTGGTATGATAGAAAGCGTGAAAGTATCCATGGTGAAATGTCTGAGTACGGAATGAAAGGTATGTAAGTATCTGAGATCATCCAAGTATGCCGAGAAGACTAAACCCGAGGTGTCGATAACTCCATAACCCATCGTAAGCAGCAATCACAAACAGGAAGTCAAGCCTCGACGTCAAAACCTCCAACAAGGTGGCTATGCCCCAGTATGCAATGAGGACAACATGAAATAATCCAATGATCCATATCATCCAGTAGATGCTCCAATGTAAAGAACCAATCTGATCTCTCTCTAAAAGATGGATATGCCCCAGTGTACAGGATCTGATAGGGTGACTATGCTCCAATGAAAAATACTCTCCATCTCGTCTATAACCCAGTGCAAAGCAGTACATCGGAGTCGACAACTGCTGAAAAGGACCATGTGTAGTGCACATCAACAAATCAATCAATCCCTATTCTTGATGCCAAAAATGGAAACATCTCATCATAGTCCATATGAATCAAAATCCCTGAGCTATATGAACTTGAATGAGGTGGCTATGCCCCAGTATAAACCACCTGAAGTGACTATGCTCCAATGAAAAATCCAAGTCCGTCACCGATGAAAGGACTATGCCTCAAAATAAATCGTCATCTCAAAAATCAACCATCGATGAGTAGAGTGTGTCCCAATGCAGAGTATCGAGTAGAGTGACTGTATCTCCAATAAAAGCGCTCTTTGAAATGGCTATGCCCTAGTGTAGGGTCATCCAACAACTCTTAATCCATCATAATCCAAGTGAAGAAGCGAACTGACTATGCCTCAGTGCAAAGCATCATCCTGAAAGAAATCGTCATCGATGAGCGGGGTATGCCCTAACGTAGATCACATCACCTCTGAAAATCCATCACTGATAAGAGGGGTATGCCCCAGTGTAAATCATCATCTCAACTCCCCGTCTATCATGCTCCAAGAAATAATCTCCAACCAAGCTCGAGTATTGCCCATGTGTGAGCTGTCAAACACAATGCGAAGTAATGGCCTCAGGGTGGTCTTCAGACACGGGACGTAACGTAGGCTAAGGTAATAGGGTGAAAGAAATGAAAGGAAACTAGGCTCAAAGATCCCAATGATATAATCCCCATACCCCTCATGCATGAGATGCAATGCGTAGAAAACGTCATGAGTCTCGGACCTAGGGGTTCCCACACGAAAAACGATGATAAATGAAATGGACACATCGAATAAACAAGTATGATGTGTGTGAATGCTGAACTCATGTCAAACATCAAGCAGGATGAGAAAAGAATGAAATCAGATGAGGTATAGTGAAATGGAAGGATAAAATAAGGATAGAAAGAAGACGGAGAGATAGAAAAGTGAGCGATGGTCAACTTGCATCAAAGCATGGGAAGTAGTCACATCTGAAATAGATAGAATGATGGATAGAGCAAGAATCCAGAGATACTAAAGAAAATATCGCTCGTCTCTCTTATAAAAATCGAATGGGCGACTCATACTCTCACCCAAAATATACATCAAGATGAATCTCAAGAATAAGCTCCCATACGAGCTCTCCCTAACACATGAACTCAATGAAGCAAACTAGCACGGCCATACACATGCCCAGATTGGTGAATGATAAGAATGACCAATAACCCTATCTTTTTTTTTTTTTTTTTTTTTTTTTTGCGCATACTCTGTATCAATAATGAATGTCTCCCATGGAATACATAGATCACAGTGAATAAACTCTCCCCAATGTATGATGTAACATGAATCCTCACTAACAAGACAATCTCTCAAACTGAAATCTCTGAACCACTGCCCATGGGGTGAACGGGGGGAAAGAATGTGACAATCCTCCATGCAGTGGCGTGTGAGAAACCACCACTCAAGGTGAAACAAGGATAATGTCGAGTAATCAATGAGGAAAGGAAAAGACATAGAACGAATATCACAAGTGGTGGTATGTGATATCGGAAAATAGTGATGAAATGATGTCCAAGCGGAAAATATCATAATGAAGAGTGAGGAATGATGCCTGAATATGTATGTCAGGTCTGGAACTCATGACGTATCCAATCATAGCATGCAAGCACTACAGGGTCCCTAACCCGGTGTAATAGGTAAATGAGGTGATGAAAGAAAAGGCTATGTGCTCGTGTGAGGCTCAAAGGGCTAGCAACGGGTAACTCTATATGTGAGGGTTATAAAGTAAATAGGCTCCTGAAATGATGGCCACCCATCCTTTGACCACAACCTCAAACAACGTGCTTTTAAGATCTCACATGGCCAATACTAAAGACTAGCATCCATCCAACATAGTCATGGCGACTCCTCTGAAATCGTGCTAAAGCTCCCACCGAGGCTCTGTGATAATCATCAATGTCCCCCAACAATCACCTCGTCCTATCGTCATATGCCACTCACCATCATCTCATAAAAAACACCATCTCTAATCATCCTGACTCTCTGAAGTCATGTGTAACAACTCAAATCTGGATGCCCCAAGACAACCCCTCTACCTCAACAACATCCTCAAGCAGTCAAACCACTCTCTCATTGTGATCCATCTATCATCATGAAAAGCTCACCTCGGGTCTAACCATCTCGGACTCTACTTGGTGAGATCAAGGAAATAATGGAAAGAATAGGCAATGGTACTATAATATACGAAGGCGAATAAGAATGGTAAAGGTCGTATAACGGTACTAAGGGGTGGTGTCATGTCAAGCTCAAAATGGGTAGGTCATCAAGTCTAAAAAGTCAAGGTATGGATGTGGTGCTGCTCTAATCAGAGGATGAAATGAGTCATAGTCTCAAACTCTCTAGGTCGATCTCATGATCCCAAGTCAATAAGCTCAATATCCTCCATGATAGGTCAGACCCAAGTGATCATGATGCTAGAGTGAAAATATGTCTCATATCGAAAGCATAGCACACATCAACACAAAATATGTAAAACGTACTCATGAGAAAAGAGAATAACACATACTCAAAAAATAAAAAGATCATGTCACTGAATGAACCAAATGAGTACATCATGTGTGAAGCGATAAAGGACTACAAACGATTAGAAAAACAACGACTCTGAACCAAACTAGAGTCAACAAAGCCACTTTAATGAACTAAAAACTGGACTCGACAGAACGGGAACGGCTCTGATGACGACCATAATCAAAATGAAAGGTGCTCTGAGCTAGACCGCTGCAAAATGATGTACCCATGTCGACAGAACCAAGTCCTCAGCCCGGAATGTCCCAAAATACCATGCCATCAGTACCCTCAATATCCAAATCAATCTACTGAAGACCAGGAGGAGGAGGAACTGCATGTGTAGAATGTGCAGGCAGAGGATTGGTGGTCACACTTGGCCCAACCAAGTCAACCAACCCTGAATCAATCAAGTCCTGTATCGCATGATGGAGTGCCGAACAACGTTCAGTATCGTGCCCCTAAACCTGATGATATAAGCAATGCTCATGGGAGCGAAAATGTGGAGGAATAGGATGTGGCAAAGGGCATGGCGCCAAAGGAACGATCAAACCACCATCTCTGAGCTTCCCAAAAGCTCTAGTCAAAGTCATGCCCAATGGAGTGAACTGTCTCGCTGGCCTCTGTGCATATGGTCTAGGTGACGGGTGAGTAGCGGCTCTCGGATGTGGTGGTCGTGGCTGCATGCTAGTCTGAGCAATGTAAGGCTCCTGAACATAATCCGGCTGATACTGATACTGTGGATGAGGGAAATGAGCCCTGACTGGAAGAGGTCTGTAAGGTGAGTGATGTGCGGGCCTCCGATATTGATAGCTAATAGCGCCAACCTCTCCAGATCTACTAAATGATCCAATCAGCTTCTTCCCCTTACTGTCAAGCGAAGGAGTAGCATCTGTCCATAATCCTCGAGCGATGCCCTCCTCAACATTGAAAGCTGCCTGAACCAGACTCTTGAGGTCCTGAAATGGGACGCCCACAAGACGTCTCGCGAACCTCGGCTGTAGGTTCCGAAGAACCATATCAATCTGATCATGCTCTTTAGGTCGGTCTATCATACCAGCCACCTTTGCCCTCTAACGAGTGACAAAGGAAGAAATAGACTCATCTGGCCTCTGCCTAGTGGTCTCCAACTCTCGTCTAGATACGTCAATATTAGCACTGAAAGCGAACTGGGTCAGGAACTCACGAGCCACATTCTCCCAAGTGCGGAGTCTCGAAGGCTTAACCGAAGCAAACCATCTCTGAGCTGCTCCCTAAGAGACATAGGGAAGAGAGCCACCAACTGTGCATCATCTATACCATGTGCCCTCATGACTGTGCTGTATAGTCTCAAGTGGATCTTAGGACAACCAATCCCACTGTAACGCTCGATGTTTGGCATGCGAAACTTGGCGGGCAAGCTAGCCGCCGGTATGCTGTCTCTGTCATCCCAAGTCAAACCTCCGTCCTACAATTTGATCTGTCTCATCATGGACTCAAGCCTCTCAACCTTGGCCTCCTACTCGGCTAATCGAGTATCATTAATAGTAGGAACCATGGGAGGTGACACTATGACAGCAGGAGGTGGAGCCGTCTCACAATGATCTGATAAATGGAATGGAACGCCATGTGAAGTCCCAGGTGGAAAAACCTGCGCTGTCTGAGGTACATGGGGAACTGTATCGTCAATGCTAATGCCGACTGGATGATGATCCTGGCGAGAACTCTCTATCTGGTCCAAACGTCTACTAACCCCTACCATGAACTCCTGAATAGAAGCAAGTGTGGAAGCTAGCTCGTCCGACATCTCAACTGAACTGTCTAAACTCGGATATGAATCTACTCTGATCAATCGACCTCCAACTCTTCTCCAAGGATGTAACTCCAGACTCAATCAACTCCTAAACTGACTCCCTACAATGCAAACAAAATGGATGAAGGACGCGAGATAGAACTCTAAAAGACGACAATACAACATGCAAGCACATGGTCTTGGGGTGGCAATCCAAAATCTGGATGTATGATGAGAACTCTAGAGTCATAAAGGTGTCCACTGCATGATGGCTACAAATGTGACCAGAGAATTCCCATCAATAATCCAAGATGAAAGAGGTGTGAAAAACGCGTTATCACGAGATCAATACTCCATCCATAAACATATATCTTTAATTCAACTTTCAACCCGAGCTCCATAAAAGAAAAAACGATAAGGTGATCAAGGCGACTCTCTAAAAAAATGTGAATGTAAAAATGTGTCTTTCACCTTTCTGTAATGAAAATATGAGCATCGAGTTGAAAATCAAATCAAGGATCAAACAAAGAATGAGGTATCAGGCTCGTGATAGGTGTACAGTGTAAAAAGGTGATCAATGAACATATCTCAAAGCATCGAGTGAGTGTCAACAAAGTGAATGGGTGTGTCGAACCAAGAAAGAAAAAAACGAAAGCCCTATGGAGAAAACATGACAAACTCATCGAATGAAAAGCGTAACCCAAGGTGACACAATAAAGGTGATCCGATCGATACTCAAACTCACACTGGTCTCTAAGCACTCCCAATTGGAGACTAAAAAGAGGGAGTGTCGAATCTGAACTATGACCTCAAAGGCTCTGAAAGCCCTCAAATGCACCCATGCGTAGGGAAGGGAGTCCTAATCAAAGGATCTACGGCTCAACCTACGAGGTCAAGGTGGCTCTAAATGGATATGTGTGGACTTTACAAAATCCCTAGCAGAAGCGATCATACCCTCCGGCGGTATGCAACCTTCTGCATGCCTCCAAAGAGACGGGGCGCTTCCATGCAAGGTGGTCATCACCTCCACACATGCACTACCTCGACATCCTAGGGGGTTTCCTATGGTGAAGCCTCTCAAACTCTCAACGCTTAATGGTCAACCAGAGTGCACAGTGAACGGTGCGGGTGCATCCGATAACCCTAAGAAGCTAAAACGGGAAAGTAAGCACACTGGTCACACAAATATCCTGAAATCTAGCTCTGGGTTATACAAGTCTTCAAAGTTCGGACTCCAATCAGCATCAATATGTCGACCACCTCCAGAATACTCCCAAACATAGATATAGCCCGTCGCTAAACCCTACTCCTAATCACTAACTCGGTCGAAGAGCAAACAAATCAACAAAGTCTCATATCAAATATGAGATCAAGGAAAACAATGTCGAACCGAGACTAAGGACTTGGAAATAAAGGGATAAGTGTGTGTCCCACATAGACACACAACTCATGCAGTCACATCAGGATGAGAAGAGTCATGCAACAGACAATCATGCAAAACAGGTATATATCATCCAAATCTACACACAAGCTAATCAAGAAGAATATCTGACAAATGATAGCATGCTCTATGATAAACAAGATAATATATAACCGAGAGAATCAATCATGTCAAATCAAATGATATACAATGGTGAGTCTATACATGTGAGGTAATCAGAACAAACATGACAAAATAGAGTCACTATGCTAAGCAAAGTAAGATGATCAATCAACATAATCAGTATATCAATGTCCCAAACAAATATAGCTATGAAGCACGGAAAAAAACGCCACAATCAGAATGCTCAATCAAGATAAACAATCATCATAATCAACATGTCAATGTCCTTAGTAAAAACAAACGCCCAAGCATGCGTCAAGTGTAATGATATCAAGAGCTCTCAATGTGTAATCAATAGTCAAATAAACACACGCACAAAGAGAGGTGGGTACCCACTGATCGACCAATCAAACGCCACATTTGCCTCAATTTATGTTCAAGCTTGACCCTCTAAAAGATCTCCAGCAGAGTCGCCATTTTGTGGACTTCGCATTTTGGCTCATGCGCTTCCCACTCGATGGCGAGCTCGATTTTTATTTTGAAAAATGATTTTATTTATTAAAAGAATGACTTGGAGTCACCACTTATTTTTGTTTTATTTTTAAAGGGGTAAACAAAATAAGAAAGAAAACCCTAGGTGTGACTCCTTGTTTTGGAAAAGGTTGGTCTACGAAAAACCGGATCGGGTTCGTGGGTCAGGTTACTTATCGGGAAGGTACGGTAAAGACCGTAGCACCCCTTTAAGTCCCTAAAGACGGGTCTCTACTAATAAAATGAAGCAATCATGGCAATTAATTAATCGAACATGGATACTGAATGAATATCACTCAAAACAAAATAATTGAATGAACAGGAGAGACAAATAATGTACTTGAGTGATGAACTGGTTTACTTCAATGAAAACAAATGTTAGTAATTAAACACAAAATAATCGTGTGTGTATCATAGAATAGTGTAAATCAATCACATATAGCAATCAAATCAATCAATCCACCAATCGAACATAAAATCACGCGTGTGGGGCCCCCACCAAAGCCCAATCTATCTTGCATTAAAGGTGAGTGACAGTTCAGGAGACTTGGTCGTTAGTATTATCGGAGTTTGCCTTTTGATTGTGGGCGGAAATGGATCCGGCGAATCGTGAGTGTCTGACGAACCAAGCTGTCTTGGGAATCTAAATTGTCGGCTGCGGATGCTCTCCGGGTAAGCGCTATCAGAGGATCCGGACATGTCTGACTGGGGAAGTTGAATCACCTTCCTCTCCCATCCGACATCAGGCGCCGGATATGAAATATCCGGAGAAGGTGGAACGTCGGCCGGACAGAATTCCGAATGTGAGATATCCGAAGAAGGTGGAACGTCGGTCGGACAGAATTCCGGATGTGAGATATCCGGAGAAGGTTGAACGTCGGCCGGTGATGTGACTCTTGGTAGCTTAGCTTTAAAGGCGTATCAACAAAATTTATACCTTAAATACTATTACTAAAGTAGCCAAGCTACTATAGCATAGTGGTTCTAGGATCGTTCACTGGGAAGGGTTTTCGCAAACACAAGTGATATTCAAATTAGGAAAATAAGTGATTTTCTTATAGATGTTAGCTTTAAAAGAAGATGTAAATGTTTTAGAAAGATTTAAACTAATCTAAGCTAACATTAAAGACTAAAATAAAAGGGTGTAAAAACAAGTTTCTCAAAGATAGGATAGCTATGCTCTGGCTCTTATGCAAATTGGAAATCTCAGGATAGGCTCCTCGCGTTGGGGTTGCAACTATGGTGATGCTTGCTTCCCGAACCGGTATGGATTTAGCAAATCAAGTTTTAATCCTTTAAGATGGCAAAACAGATGGTAGTGAATTTCATCAATGGTTATTCACCTTAGACTTCCTTTGAATGGCTCGTAAGAGATAACTAATGGTCTAAAGCCAAAAGCTTACCAAATATTGGCAACTCAAAGTCATTCCGGGTGATAAACTCACCTTTCAATGGCCATTGAAATTGGTTCTAATGGATTAATGCAAAACTTGGAATTGAAAACTTCACCTTCCAATAGCTCGTAGGAGATAACTAATGGATAGAAATCCAAAAACTTATCAAGTATTGGCCGTTGGAAGTTGTCCAAAGGAAATAAAAACCAAACTTTTCATTAATGAACCATTAATGAAAAACGACCACCTTACCTTCCAGGTGTGAGAAATTTCCATGGGATTGCATCCAAGCCATCACATAACATCCATACTTTGAGAAACTAAAAGTTTTAGCCAATCATCCTCTGAGGAAAAGCCCTCAGAGGCTGTTTGGCTACTAAGAAAATAGAAATGGGGAAGAACAGGAGAAGAGAGAAAAATAGAGCTTTATATATTTCTAAGTTACAGAGGATCGATCCCCCAATTCTCATCTATATTTTGGAGGTGTTGTGAACCTCTATATATAGCAAAATTTACAAGATAAAGCCTTATGTCGGCTGAATACAAGGTTACAAAAGGAATTTAAACGAGAAAATATCAAGCTAAAAATATCTGGGAAGTCGGTGGTGCGTGTGTGGAGAAACAGAGGATTCAAAGGAATTTCGCAATGTGCCTAAATCCTCCTTGCGAAATTTTCGCAAGGTGTTTCTTCATGGTGCGAAGTGGCAAAATTTCGCACCATGAGGAAAATCTCTTGCGAAATTGGTCATTTGACATGATGCAGTTTCCTTCCGAAGGCCATATCTTCCTCATTTCAGCTCCAAATCATACACGGTTTGAAGCGTTGGATTCTTGACTTCCTAAGCTTTCAAATGGTATATAGCATGAAAAAAATGGACTTTAGGAAGTGCTTCAAAAGTGTGAAAGAAGACTGCAGCTGTTTTCTTCACTCTGTTTTCCTCTCTCCATTGCTTGTGCTCGTGTTTCCACTTGAAATTCAAGCCTATAAACGTACAAAATCCTTGCTTAACTTGCCCAAGTAGCTCCTCCAACAATTGACATGCTTGAATTGGTTCATAAGCTGATAAAAACATGTAAACTTGCCACAAAATGGTTAAAACCACTTACTAAGGACCTTAATGAATTAATTGGGTTAAATGAATATGATTACTACTCAAAGGTGCTTAAAACCATTATAATTAGGTCTACAAAATAGCACTTTTTGGTAGTAATCAGCCGGACAGAATTCCGGATGTGAGATATCCGGAGAAGGTGGAACGTCGGCCGGACAAAATTCCGGATGTGAGATATCCGGAGAAGGTTGAACGTCGGCCGGACAGAATTCTTCCCCGGGTGGAATGAGCTATGTCGCGTGTCGCAAGGGGGACCGTCTGCGTGTGCAAGGGAGAGAGAGCCACGTGGCATTTTTTAGGGAGGATCCCACAAGTAGGTGAAGGTTTAGAGAGAGAAACGGGTTTGGTGGTATGGTTAAATGGGTGTACACATGGGTATGGTAGAACATGGTTATGAGTAGCATGAAGGATGGGTATGGGTTGTATGGATATGGAGGCTCGGGTGAGTGGTTTTAATGGGTATGTGAAGGAGTGAAGGATAGCATGCACCTATGAGACTCCATGTAAGTGAGGGAGTGGGATGGAGAATGAATGAGAGGAAAAATGGGTGTGGTGGAGGATGCTTGATTCCTGCAAGCTTGAGTGAGGAAATGGGTATGGCTGACACGAACAGTGAAGAAGGCGTAGGCATGTGGTAACTGTGTTATTCATCATGAGAACATGAAGCCTTTGCTTGGACAAGTTAAACTGTTCTCCATGCACATGGGCCATTTACAAGGGAAAGAAAAAATGAGAGCAGCAAAGAGGACCAAAACAGAGCATATATGGGCAAATAATCACATTCAACCCAAAACCATCTTGTGGCTCTTGATGTCCACAGCAAACCAACAAATAAAACCCAAAAACTATCAAGAAACAGGATAGATCTCTTGAGAATGTACAAAATAGTGCGGAAATCTTACATGGATTGAACTAACAAGCTCTTTCCCTGCTCTCCGCGACTCCGCCTGGGCCTCCTCTCCCATTCGCTTTCCCTCCCCCCCTCATTTTTCTTCTTTTTTCTTTTTCTTTCCCAACTGCTCTCCTATTCCAGCCATCAGCCCCGTCTCCATTCTCAACCACCACCATGGCGAGGTGGTGGTGCCTTTCACCACGCGTCCCATGCATGTGCCGTTGGTAGCCGTCCCCCACCCCTAAAAAACGAAAATTTTACTCCTCCCGGGTGGCCTGTTAAAAGGGGTCTACAGTTATGAATTTAGTTTTTCAATAGCAAGGGTTTCAAAAATTTGAGTGACTTTTTTTAGATAAGAATTAATAGTATAGTAAGTTATTTTATAATTTGTTATTTGTTTTCTTTTGTTCTTAAAGTATCAAAATATTTGATTTTTTAAAAATGGATCAAGTAATATTTTTTTAAAAATGTGATATGATCTTGTTTCTTGTTTTATAAAATAAATTTGAAATATCATATCATTTGTTAATTTTTGTGCAAGTGAGTTTTACATTTTAATTTATTATAATGATTTGAAAACTTTGGTTACTAGTGAACCCGGTTGTTGACCTTTGTTACCCTTGATGAAGGTAACGAGGTGACATAATCCTAGCCAATAAGGGCATTATTGACCATTGGTATATCATTGATTAGAAATTATTCCATCCACGAATAACAAGAACAAATTAAGGCTAATCATCTAGTGCAAATTCCATTATTTACACATGATGTTATTGTTAGTGAACCAAAATAAAATGTTTATTTAAAAATTACCTTTTGAATATGAACTAATTATGCAAAATATATTATATTATTTTTTAAATTAAAAGTGCTTAATTTTTTTTGAAGAAAATGAATTTAAATATTAAATTAAATAAGTTTACCTTTAATTGATTTTTATAAAAATATGATGTATTTAATTTCATAATTTAATTTTGCACTATACTTAATTTTTATGGAATGATTATTTTTTATTAAGGTGGTGTTTGTTTTTTTGGCTTTTTGCTGAAAGCAATTTAGTTTTAGAATTTAGATTGTTTGTTTTTCTACTTTTTCATGACTTATTATAAACTTTTTATTAAATAGAAAAAGCCAAAATATATAGCTTTTTCTAAATAGAAAAAAATAACATATTGGTTTTTTTTTGCTTTTTAATACTTAATAGAAATAAAATACTACAAAAACAAACAACCTAATATTTAACACTATTAAGCATTAAAGTTCTATTTAGAATTAAGTAAAAAAACAAACACCACCTAAGTCACCAATGTCACCCTTCTCTATGAAACAACTTTGGAATTAACTTCCTTTTTTAGAATTGACTTCCTGAAGTGGTACCAGGAGGGCAAACCAAAAGACCTTAAAGTCTCGAGTTCGAATCCTGGGGAGGCCACTTTATGGGGAAACGTGTAGTCTCCGGACCTGAGCATCCCACAGAGCCAAATATACTCCGCGGCCCTGCCTAGATACAAAACAAATGACGTCCCAACAGTGCTGACCATTCTTAAATAAAAGGAAACACACCCTGTTTTTGTTTGTTTGTTTGTTTGTTTGTTCATGCCGGGTTCAACGACAATCTAGCGAAAGTCTTATTTGTTGGGATGGAAGCCAAGATTCGCAGGAGACTGAGTCCTTGGGCTCCTCTCACGGAGAGTCCTAGCTAATTTTTTTACTCATGGAATACAAGTATGATTCTTCTGCTTTCTTCTAATTTATCCGATGAGCCTCCCTTTACGTTCTGCCATGTGAATTTTGGGAAGAGTAGAATGACAAAGCACATGCATAGTAACCATAGAGGACAAATTCAGGTTCTATGTACTGAACTCAATAACATCTTCTACTCAATACGATCTTCACACAAAAAAAAAGTTCGAATATTTAAAAAGAAAAAGGGGGGAATTCCTGCAGTATTGTTTCTGTTGATGTTAGCAACTAAATTTTTGGTCTGTATCACTTCAAAATACTAATCATCTACCATTGTAGGTGCCTTTGCCTGGATGATTACTTGTCAGGCCATAAGGGTTGAGAATATGAACCCAAGAGGATGGATTAATTAACTTCATGCAGGGATAATTCTCAAGGCACTACTGCTGACCTTGCTCTTTCTTTAAGCCATGGGTAAATGGCTAGCCCTTCACTTTTAATTTTTTCGTCCTAAGTTTCTTCAAAGTTGGTGTAGGAAATAATCTCACCTCATGCGTAAGAAGAAGTGCAACTTGTACATATATGTATATGAATGCATGCACAACCGAACTCAGCATTGGCAATTAGGAAGGGCCACAGAAACAAAAGAGGTAGGGATCTCTAGACTAGCCCCTTCTGAAAATGAAGCCCCATACACTTTTCTTTAAGATCATCAACCACATGTTCTTGTTTTCAACATCTTCTATGCCAACATGCTCTTGTGTTTTGCTAGATCATGGTCAAGTTTTTGATACGACGGGCCAACTATATGATGATGTTTCAGCTCCGTGCTTTTGATTGAAGGAAGATGCATTGGTTCTCAAAACCAAAGCAACTCCTAGGCGTGGGTGTGAAAGGAGAATTTCACCAGGCAACTAAGGAATGCAATGTGGCATTAGAAGATTTAATTCTTTGATAATGAGGTATCCTAGTATCCCATGCCTACAATACATGGGAAGATTTTCTTTGCTAACTGAATACTGCATTCCAGACATGCATGGGATGGCTGGCAAGATCTGATCAAACTGCATGTTGGACCCCCAGAAACATTTGAGAAATCCTCCTTCGATCCCTAACTCGGACCTCCACAAAGAAGAACTGTCCCCAAAAACTAGTTAATTTGATGTAATTAAAATACATGAAAAGTCCCATTGGAACAATTAATGGATATAAGCTCTTTCTTTCTCTCTCTCTCTCTCTCTATATATATATATATATATATATATATATATACACATATATATATATATATATACATATATATATATATATATATTATGGAAATTAAAGTTAGAGATGGTTCTCAGTTGAATTGAATAGTCTTTCATTACATCATGTTTTTCTACATAAAGAATTAATGAGCTTCTGGGTTATACAACCAGAGCAACAAATCTTGGTTAACAAATTTTTACATTTTGAATAAGTGTAGTTCATTGATTCAAATGAACTAATAGAGAAACAAGGCAAAGGCCGACTGTACCACTGAAAATGGTGAGGCTGACAAAACCCCCAACTAAACCTACAAGGTCAAAGAGATGTGAAAACTCGGTATCCTTTTGAAGTTTGCAATCATTCCCAGATGCATAATTCCACCCATATTCATGTCTGCAACACCTCTTCAATCTCTCCTTCATTCTAACCACATCTATCCTCTCCTTTAGAACCCTCAAATTTGCATCAACCATGTTACTTGATCTCCCTGTCAAGCCAAAAGGATGAAAACTAAGCACATCCATGCATGGTAGGCAAAAAAATATGTGAAAGACAGCCACCTAATAATAATAATAGTAATGATTACCTTCATCTCTATAGCTCTGAGCTCTCACTTGCAGCCGTTTATGACTACTGTGCTTGAATGATGGTTTGATTACAACAGAGAAAGCAGGTAGAGAATAAGTCATATTGCTGTCCAACTATGTATCTCACTGTATCAATAATTGGACACAGGCAAGAAAAAGATAGGAAAATGTCTCTCAAGGTAGGAAATAGAAGGATATCTGAATGGTTATCAATCTGGGAGTCTGTTATGAGGTGGGTTTTTGTTTTGCTTTCCAAGAGAGCAATGTTATACTCATGAAGATGGAAAAGTGTAGTAGTCTTCTTAGTTGAGAATTTTTGTGATGCAGTTGCTTATATAGCAGCAGAGATTAATGCCTTGTGGTCAAGAGACAAGGCATGTGGTTGAGATAATGCCTATCGAAGTGCCCGAGGAATGGGATTCAAAGGAGAAAGATTCAAACAAAATTTACTAGGCTGGCAATGAGCAAGTTGATGAAATGTACAAGTCAAAGCCATAATAGTTTGACGAACACGATATAAGGTCTTAATCAACTTAATTAAGCAAATAAGAGGGGATTTGGAGGTATTTGACAAAGAGACCAAGTCATGTTTGGAGGTGATGTTAATATATTAGGAGGGAAGGTTCTCAAACGGCCCAGTTTATGACCTCTTTCTCATGGGAATCCTGGTTTCCTTAATGCTTTAATATTAGTGATTGGTCTTCATTCTTCTTATTAACTTGGTTCCATTCACTTTTCTTCAATTGGCCCTTGGAAATGGCCGGCCGCATCCGGCCGCATCAGAATAATTAGGAGTGACTGAGTTGCTTTCGGGAAATGAGTTGTGAATTCCTACAAGTGAATATGTGGAGTATCTGTTGATTTTCATAGATGAGAGTATGCAGTGGAAAGTTGGAAACAGATACTTTTAATTCTTTAAGTGATATCTAGGGTTTAATATTCTCCCCGACTTGAGTTCACAAGCCTTGAAGAACCCTTTGATGATGAAAGATGCAGCCCTTTGCTTCCAAATCGTCAATAATCTTCCACCATGATGGTAAGCTCCAAGTACGCTTTTGGAAGACACCAATGGTGAGACCCTAGAGAGTGGTGGCGCAACCAAGGGGGGCTAGATTGTTCTTCTCTAAGTCCTTTTCTTTTATTTAATTATGCAGTCGTAAACCCCTTTATATGATGCTTAACCCTAAGAGAAAAAAAATCCACTATACCTTTAATGAGCAAACTAACCATCTTGCCGTTAATGAACCAATCTCATGCTGCAAGGTACACCCTAGTCCTCCATCAAAACATTTAAAATGTAGAGTAATCTTCCCTCTACAAAAGAAGATTAATTGCACTCTATTATTTTATATATGATAATAAACTAAACCAAGATGTCTTCGTTTGAAACCTACTATATATATATATAGTTTCCCACGAACTCATACCCATAACCCAAGACTCAAAATGTCATCAACCTGAATTACCTCTTAATCCATGAATTACAATTCCATCTTTGTGATGATTACTTGTTATATCTATATCTACTATTATAAATATCAAATTCCATTAATTGGAATTCCTATGATCATAGATTTACGTGATCATACTATTCAAGAAGATATGACTATTTCATTAGGGAGATAACATGGTGTCTTTGTTAATATATATTACAAACTGTTGAATTAGATATTATCCAAGTTCCATGAATATATATATGATTACTTTTTTATCTCACTCATATGAAATTCAAAATAACCATCAACCCGTACAACAATGCAACAACACCTTTTCAAGATTAAGAATGCATGTAGCATAGTCGTTAGGAGAGAAGGCATATCTAGGTGATACCAATTGTGACATGTCTTTTGAAATGTATAACCAATATGCACTAGTACATATACCTTAGAGTCTAATTCTAATGATTAAGATAAACCATTTTACTAGTTAAGTAGACAATGCACTATATATACCCACTACTAAGTCGTCAAGATTCATAACCACCGTCAAAACTTGATCAAATTTCAAGAAACCCTAGTCTATATCCTTTGTGTAATCACTCAAACACATAGACCAAATACAATGTAATTTGATTGGACTGAATGTTCAAATAAATCATACTCAATAGAATGATAAAAGAATGAATAGTGCAGTACTAAACATCATTTCTATTAATAAGTAATAAAATAGCTCAAAAAATAATCTTTGCTTGGGGGCTAATTCTAATGGTATGTGCATAGAATAAGATTAAAATGTTGAGAACTGAATTTGTCTTGATGTTAAATATTAGTAGAGATGTGGCAATCTATCCCATTGGGATAAGATGAAGTTTTGGGCTTGAATGAATTCACTTCCATACTTTCAAATCAACCCCTTCACACCCAAATACAGGGTACACTACCAATGTTCATCACCCTCCATGGCTTCTCCTAGTCATATATATCTATTTATTTGATTGTATTACTAGTATATTTTGCCATTGAAACAAGATTTTATAATTATTGTTTCTTTAACCTTTATTACAACTTAATTTTTCTGAATAAACTTTGACTTGTACCACACAAACCTACTCCTATATCCAATCGTAAGTCTGACATAATTGCATTATTTTTGCCAGTGACAGAGCTAAAAAGGAACCTTAATGGGGGTAAGATATGAAATTTATTTCAGGGGCAAAATGACACTTAATGGTAGTCATCCATTTTTACTCAAAATCTTAGATCAAGGTTCAAATCCCTTCTACACATTTTTTTTTCACATAATATTATTGATATTATTCATTGAGCTTTGCAAATAAGAAGTTTTTCTAAATCAAAATCAATGATATTCAAGTGTTTTAAAAGTAAATTAATAAAATTTAATATTTTTACATCTAAAATTAGCAAATTTTAATTTTGAAAGGAAATCTTGTATCCCAATTGTTTTAACAAAACCTAAATAAAAGATAAATTTAGTAAAAGATTTAATTCCATTATATATATATATATATATATTAGAATTAAATTCTCACATTAATAACTTTAGATTCATTAGTTGAAAAAAATGAATTTAAGTAAATCTTTACTATACAAAAAATATTAATATTATTTCACTTTACCTAATGAATTGCAAGAAAAGGCAACATTTCAGACCTGGTTTGGTGGTTGGTGTTTGGTGGTTAGCATATATAGTTGATTCAGGCAATTCATTTTTGTATAATTTTGCTCCCATGCTGGGGATTTTTGGCTTAGGGTACACTTTTGTTGGGCATGGGCTAGTGTTCCCTCTTTTCTGGTGGAGCTGGGGGTTTTCCGCTTAGAGTACACTTTTGTTGGGCCATGGGCCTAGTGTTCCCCCTTTTCTGGTGGTATCGGCGCAATGATTGATCAGGGTTCAGGCCCATGGGTATATATATAAATTGTAAAAATAAAGAAATTAGGGAGAAGAACTAAAAGCAGAAATTCAAAAAAAGTAAACTCTAAATTATCTCTTTCTAATAACCCTAATTCTACTTATAGGGTTACAATCATAATGACTATAATTAATTTTTTTTTTTTATAGTTACGAAGGTAATATGAATATTTGAAAGGTTTAATACAAAAATGGTAACATTCACAAATTTCTACACATTATAACATTTCCCTTTGACTGTTAGTCATTCTTACAATATCTCCGTTAAACTTTATTAAAAGTAAATGATAAAAAATATCGGATTCCACGGATATATTGATAACTCGGTTTTAAGAATATATTGGGAAATATTGATGGATATTTTGATACAAAATATTAGTGAAAGAAATTTTGAAAAAAAATTATAAAAGATTATAAAACAAGAAATAATACATCTATTTAAGTTGTTATTAATATAATTTGTAATATTCGACAATAAATTAATAATATATAGTACTTGAAAATATATTTAATAGAAAAATATAATTTAGATGTATTCAATGATAAAAAAGAAATGATTCCATATGTATGATTTTTAAAATATTTATAATTTTATTTTAAAATTTAAAACTCTAGATATTTAATTAATATCTAAAATATTAACAAAAACTCATTAAAAGTTATGATAATGGTTTTCATATTTTTAATACTTGGTTAAATTGAATTTGGATATAAGATAATTAAAATTCAATTTTTCTAAAGTTTTATTTTAATATTTTGTATTTGATAAGAATGCATTAAAAATATATTCATGTCCAAAATTCTATTTTTTTTATTCAAATGTGATGGAAATTTAATATATATGACATTTCATCTAATAGATAGCGCATCAGTCCAGGTGGTCTAGAATCCGTTTTTCCCTTAAAAAGTGCAGGGCTTGAGTCTATAAGCAAAATTGTTGGAACATCGAAAAATCAAGAAAATTGGCATTTATTAGAAAAAATTCTAACATATTGACAAAAAAAAAATCAGGAAATATCGTGCCTTTTAGTAGTTGTGAAAATATTTTGAGAAAATATCGATGATGATATTTCCTAAAAGTACAATATTATTTCAATAACTTGACTATTAAGACGATCTAATTAAATCCTCACCAGTAAAATCTAATGGAATAAAATTTAGACAAAGGAAAAAAGAGTATAATAACTAGCATCCATCTAATTATGTTTCTCATGTAAACATGGAACAAAATTTAGACAAAAGAAAAAAGAGTATGGTACACTAACATCCATATAATTATGCTTCTCATGTAAAAATGATTTTTCTTCATACTTATTATATTAGCTAGGAAATATTTAAACTTTTGTATTATAATATTGTCTTAACTTCAATACAATAGATGATGACACCTTCATGAGTATATGTTGAACGTTAATTTCACCACTTTTCTTAAGCCTGCGAATGTAGAAGAATTTAGTGAAACGCTTGGTTTGATCACCTTTAATATACCTACATTTGATTTGTGTAATATATTCAATATTATCTTCATGTAATGTTGTTAGATTGTTTTTAATAAAGGACAATTCACATGACTCTTGAATACATTAGATCATGGATCCTAATCATACATATTCACAACTTACTTTATGAATTATGAATACTTCTAAATGATTTGAGAAGTTGATTACCATTAGTTTCTTAACCAATATTGCCACACATAAATACATAAACGATTTGAGATTGAGCTTTGTAGGATTCTAAAAGATAATTAACATCTACATATCCAAGCAACCATGATTATGTTTCTTTTGAATAAGCTCATGTCAATTGTTCCATGAAAATATCATAGTATATGTTTAATCCTATTATAGTGCCTTCGATTTTGTGCATAATTATATGGGACAATTATGGTATAAAGTAAAATGGGCCTGAAAATTGACCCAAGATCTCTATATCACCTATAATTGATTTTAAGGATATAAAATAGTAATGAACTAAAATACTCATTTCATTTATCACATGCTTATATTGATTTTTGTGAGATTCGTCATTTATTAAACAGTTTTGTCTTTATTGCATCACTATTCACATACCCAACACAATTCTATTTTAACTGTTTGGATTTTCTAATTATTTTTTAAAACTTTTTTTATAAATAATAGAAAATCGTCATTATTTTCTATTTTAAATTATAAATAAAGAAAAAATACATTAATGATTCAAAAACTATTTTAAAAAATACTTTCTAAAAAATATGGTAATATGATTTTTATATTTTTATATTTTCTTTTTGAAAATACTTTTAATTAAAAATTGAAAATTATTTTTAAAAATGAAAATTGAAAACCTGTTTAGTACTATTTTTTATATTAAAATAATAAAAAGAATTAAATTCCATTTATTGATTATCCATTTTTATTTTTTCCATTAGTTATTTTAAATATAAAATATTAAAAAAATATAATATGTTTACAATTAAACAAAGGAATTGATCAATTATGTGTTTTTTTTTGTGTGACTATCTTTTACATGAAAAATAATTAAATAACTAAATTATATTTATTTATTACTCTTTTTAATTTTATTTTCTCTATTAGTTTTTTTGTGTAATGGAAAATTTTAATATGTCCATAATTAACAAAGTAATAGATTAATTGTACACATTTTGACCAATTAAAATAAATTACTTTCTAATTTTTAATTAAATAAAATGAAATAAGTAAATAAATTTGGGGTTATTTCTATTTTCTAACATATCTTATATTAATATTTTTTATGGTTAAATAATTTTTTATTATTATTTTCTTTAATTCCAAAAATAAAATGAAATAAATAAATAAATAAATTTGGTATTTTCTAACGTATCTTATATTTATTTTTTATGGTTAAATAAATTTTTTTCATCATTTCCAAAAATAAAAGGAAATGAACAAATAAATTTGAGTTAAATAATACTTTTTAAATAATTTCTTTGTCTTATTTTTAATTATATTTTGCATTGAAAATAAAATAAAATAATATTTTATTTGTTTTAATTATTTTAAATGTCAAACCATTGGAAACATAGTTTACACACTTATGTGGACATAATTTATGCGTATGTATGAAATTTATGGCATTGTACAAGGATATTACACTAATTTTACACGGAAAATGCACTAACTATATAAAGGGAGTACAAGGCAACCATTTGTAGAGGATTTTAGTTTATTTTGAACATTTTTCTTTTTCTTGTCATTGAAGGATTGTACACTCTCCTACCACAAATTCTTTCATTTCATGTACTTTATTTAATTCGCATATAACAATTCAAATACTTACCCCAATAATGATGTTTGAGGAAAAATTTTGTTTTTACATTTTACATCATTTTCTAAATCAAACTATTAGAAACATGGTTTACACATCTTATGTGGACACATAATGTATGCATATGAATGGAATTTGTACCATTGTATAAGGGTGTTATACCAATTGTATAAAGCAAATGTACTGACTGCACAAGTGGTGTACAAGGTTGTCCTTTGTGAAGGATTTCAATCAATTTTTGACAACTCTTTTTTTTCTTTTTTTCTTTTTTGTATTGCCATCTAAGGATTGCACACTCTCATGGCACACATTCCTCTATTACACACTCATCTTATGCACTTTATTTAACTTGCATATGACAATTCAAATACTTATCCCACTAATGATGTTTGAGGGAAAATTTTGTTTTACATCTTCCACTATTTTGTGAACCAAACCAATGGAAACATGGTTAACCTACCTATGGGCACACATTGAGTAGAGGGTATATGGAATTTGGGCCATTGTATAGAGTATTTACATTAAGTGTACAAGGCAAATATACTAACTATACAA
>JBAPGN010000140.1:0-34544 GCA_037355405.1 Vitis amurensis
AAAAAAAAAAAAAAAAAGCAATGAAAGATTTTAATCTTTTTGGAAAATGTTTTTTTTTTTTTTTTTTCCCCCCTGTTCCATATTTTTGTTTAAGAGCCAAAACACCCTTTTTTTATATTTTATTTAAAATCCCCAAAAAATATTAAATTTTGGAAAAAAATGGTTTTTTTTAAAAGAATAAAAAATGTTTATAAAGAATTTAATTCAATATTTTACCTATTACCCTTTATTTTAAAATTTTTAATTTCCAAAATTAAAAATCGTTAACGATAACCTCATTCACTTTTTACAAAAATAATGAGAAAATCTTAAATTTTTACTAAAAACTTGAGAGAACCTAACACAGAATCTTTTGTATACTAAAGACCTTGGATTTAATTGTTAAATCCAAACATGGATTGAGATGTCTTAGGCAATTGGCACTTCAACTCCAAAAAGAAGACTTTTTTTAAATCTATAAAAATCCTTATGATAGGAAAGTGGATAAAAGCCAAGAATTGTCGAAGTGGATCAAATAATATTTTGGAATTAAGAGCGTCCAAATATGTGAACCTTTTTAATGTTCTGTAATGAGTGGTCGTTGAGGTACTTTCACCACTTCATATTAACGAAACTACTAAGTTGGGACAGTGCATGCAAATCAAATGTCATGTCCTTTAGAATAAGCACCAATGCCTCCGACCCTCTCCATGTTCGGCTAGTGTACCCATGCACCTTCTTTCCCCCTGAAGAATTGGGAATAAATGAAGCATATACGTCTCCAGTCCACTCTCTCCCCATAATCCTCTAGCAATACCTCTGTCATGTAATTTTTTAACTAACGATTTGAATCTAGATAATAGATTCGCTTTTACGCGATCAATTCCTGAGGGGCCTTTGGATTCCATCTCGAGATAGAAAGTTGTTGTTGTAGTTCATTCGGAAGTACCTCCAAATCGCCATTAATCATCTCACATCAGTGTACTTTTTAATAGACAAATTCTTAAATATTCTACATAATTTTTCAATTTTCTCTTGACACTCACAAAGAAAACCATGAACGGATTGGCGTTTGTTAAGAACTATACATAATCTTTTTTATCCATAACAATTTCTCCTTAAGCCCAATCGTAAATTTCAAATTATTATTCACTTAACCTAAATTACATTTCGTCTAAATATTATTTTAATCAGGTGCAAACTATTTTGATGGCTTCTGCCTTTTGTTTTCAAAGCAAGAGGAATAAAATGTTTTGCCCAAAATTGAACAAAATTTAATATTACATAATATGCGGGAAAAGATACTCATTTTAAGATTCATGATAATCAAAGATTGGTCAAAAGTTTCAACACCATCCTAAAAATAGCAGGCTTGAGTGCCAAAAATAGCAGAAGCATCCACCATTCTGCGCAACCCCCCGTAGCCCAAAATCAAATACAATAGTGATTCCCTTTGGGTGGACACTATGTAAATGTTCTAAACCCTTCAGGAACTCTCAACCGTTCTTATCTCTTGGACTGTCACAGAGCCCTGAGCCTCTGCCCCCATTTCCTTCTCTTGTGGATGCAGAACTCCTCGTTTCTCTGCACCGTGCTGGTGTTTTTCATTGGCACTCATAGTGACCCTGCATTTTTTCAAGGAATTCCGTGCGTCCACTCGTTCGGCGATACTGCCTTTTTATTTTGTAAGTTTTTAGAACAAAATTGGAGTCGCACTTCTAATTTTAATTTTATTTATTGAAGGGAAAATAACAAGAAATAAACCTGAAAAAAATGAACTCCATATTTTTTGGAAAAAGCGTTCTTTCGAAACCAAGTCTTGGTCGGATAGGTTACTTATTGGAAGGTAACCTTAGAGTAGCACCTCTAACCCTAAAAGGTCTCTACATTAAGTTGCGGGAAGCGTGGCAATAAAAGGTTGATCATGGATAACCTAGATGATAGGGATTTTAAAAAACATGCAATAGGATCAATTACATAGAAAGAGAGTTTAGGGTGCAGTACCTGGACGACTTCTCAACGGGCGCTATATAAAATGAGTTAGTTTGAACATATGACATAACATGTTTTTGTCGAAGGATGATCAAAAACATAGGCAATCAAGTATGTCATAAACGTGGAGTGCTCCAGATAACATGCACATTAATAGATTTTTGATAGTTGGAAGGGTAGAAGGAGCGTAACCTGATTAGCAAAGCAATCCACATCTCTAGGGAAGCAAGATATCTCACAATAAAATATAAAACGATTCATATGTCATCAAGAAGGAATCAAAAATCAACAATATCAAGTAAACAGTATTGAAGTGAGTTGTTTTATTGGTAGTTAGGGCCCCCCAAAGCCTATTAATTTTCGCATGGTTGATTCCATAAATTCATGACTTGAGTGTATGGGAGTTTGTTCATGCCTTGTTGAAATCGAAGAAAATCATAGCAAAATATTAAAATCAATAAAATCGGGGAGAGATGCATGCCGAAGGAGAATGGAGCAAATTAGCATATTAATAATTGGATTTTTTATCCTAGATCTCCAAGATGGAATTTTCAAAGCGGGAATGTTTAGTTGAACATGGTATTCAAAATCTCAATTTAAAACAGTAAGTTCCCAATCAAAGAAGTAAATAGAGGAGAATGTGTGTGTATAAGGTTGCTGTGGAATGGAGTGGGTCTGGACGGTTGTGATTGGGACGCTAGTGCTGGCACTGAAGCCTCAAAATTCATTCTGCCCTCTTTTGAGCATGTTCGAAGCTCCCGTTATTGCAAAGTTTTTGGTGACTCCATGAGGGATGAAAATTCCAGCAAACTGGGTTGCTTTTGAGAATACGAACACTGGCGTAACAAGTTTCCCTATCATGTTTTCTTGGATCATGGCTCAGACTGAAACACGTTACTAAAATGGATTTTGCAGTATTTAGCCATAGAAGCTCTTGGAGAGGAGCAACTGAATGTGGCATAAACTCTGCAATTACTGTCAGCTCTATTTCCCCCATCAAAACTTCTAAATTTCTGCATATTATTCAGTATACTCCATCTGTTTCTTCTCGAAAACCTGTAAGAAGGCTTTTCTTCAATCCCATACATCTGTCTCACCGATTCTTTCATTCTTCACATATGTTTCTCAGCCCAAGACTTGCCTTTCGTGAGTATTCATCGTCTAAGATAAACTAGCTGCTTGACCCATGCTTAATTCTCTCATTCTCGAGTAGATCAGAATTGGCTTTCCTATTTCTTCCTGACTTTATCCCAAAGCGGCACTTGTCAGCCTCCAAAATCAAATCTGAGTACTCTCCAAAATGGGCTCAAGATTGTCTCCGTCCAGCCTTCAACATGGTGATTCTGAAAGATAATGCTTAGTTCTGGACCGCAATCATGGTAGTCAATGGAGAGATGTTGGAACGTTATCATAATCTGGCCATAGCAGGTTCGACAATTTCCGAAAGAGTCGTATAGGTTACATTTTCCACTGCAGTTCGCCATTCGATGCCCAGTCTTGTCATTCCTCACTTTGCTTTGAATCCATCAGTCAAACTTAAGAGTGAAACAGGGCCCGGATTAATGCAAAAATAGTTTTCTGGTGTCTGTAAATAAATCAAAACTGATTAAACCACCTTGTGTCATAAGCCATTTGCCAAACAGAAGATCATAATACTGATATATCATCACTCATGGAGAATAACCATGAACTCCACTTTTCATATTCAGCTTTTGGATGTCCACGATGATTTTGATAATGGCTCTATATTGATCCTATTTGAATCTCGGACAAATTAAGGAGCTCCGCATATCATTTAGTTCTTGATAAACACTTCATCTCCACTTTGCAGGTTTCAGAAATGAGGCATTAGGAAGGCCCAATCCAGTGCCAAAGCAGAAAAATGAAAAAACATCCATACCCAATTTCGGTATGACAACATGTCGTTGAGATTTTTTAGGATCCCTAGAGTTCTGCAGAAAGTAAGTAGATAACCCAAGAGCCTTTAAATAAGCCCATATCCCTATACTCCTCGATGTAGTCCTTTGCCCGAAAGCTCTGTATCTCCCAAATTCTTTGAACAAGCAAATTGATTACATATAGATGTCCTTGAAAATCTGCTCATATTCATGACCAATAAATTGACCAATGAATGCTGGCACGAAGAAAGCATATCTATTGCACAGTCTATAGGTTTCTGAGATGAGGTATGAGCAATATCCGAATATGGTCGGGCGACAAGTTTTATAAGATGCTGATTAACCCACGTATTCATACTTTGAGGTCCTTATTCTGTATCTGAAGGTAAAGGCTTTCCTATTCTTACTGCAATCGGATACGACTTCTGCAAGTTCCGGGGGAGTCATACTCGTCTTGACAAATTCAAGTGGTTCATGCATGTGTCAAAGGTCTGAGCTTACTGCAGTCCTCCTACTTCTTAGACAAGCCCGACGTGTGAAAAGGATCCTTGAAGATCGGAACGTCATTCATGTGAGTAGTCTTGGAACAATTTGGAGCAATCTGTTAATTCATTCACTTGTTTCTCATTTGACTAGTTACCCATTCCATCTAAATACCCATGGAACCTGCCCATTGCTGGTAAATCCGTTTACTAAGAAGCTTGTTGATGTGTTCTGTTGAACTGAGTAACATGTAAATGTTTATCTCATTTAAATCTTTTACCTGAATCCAGAACCACAGCGTCATTAGAGTTATGGGTGCGAGCCCGATTCTTACGCAATTCTGCCGGTAGTTTCCCATTTCTTCTTGAAAGACTTGCACATTTCTGGGAGAGGGTTTATCTTTTAGCGTTCGGTCATCATCCATTAACTGCTTGATTCTGGTAAAATGCAAGGATAGGAAGAGTGGATATTTGATTGCAGACTTTGCGTTTAAATTCAGGAACTAATTGATTTGCCTTGTGCCCCCCAAACCCACACTGCGATTGTTGATGCTTCGACTTACTATAAGTGTAAAATCGTCTTAAAATCCACCATCCAATGGGCGCTTCTGGAGGAAGGTCACCTGAAGCTGTAGCACTGGAATTGTCTCGAAACATAGCAAGAGCAATCCAACACTTTACTAGATTTGATTTGCTCTTAAGAGACTAAATGATTTAATGTTCGACTAAGCCAAACCATCATCCATATGTTCAATCATGGCCATCTTCGAGGGCGAATTTCTAGTCCATTTGATTCATTCGCTACACGTACAATAGATGGGATAATCGGTGCTTCCTGAAACTCTCGCCAAAAGCAATGTTTTATATCATCAGGATTCAGATCAAAAGCATTGGAATTTTCCTGTAGGTTGCGAATTGTTGGCAATTTCGAAGTCTATAATTAGCAGCAAGCTGAATTCGACTTACACTTCTAAGTGTTTCCAGGAATTAGTCCTGTCTGCATCCTATCATTCTTGCATAAATCTGGCCGACTCTCAATGCTTCCAAAGGTTTGAAATTAAGGGCCATTCTTCATCTAAAGAAACAAACTTACAAAGAGAAAATGATCGTAACTGTATTCAAATTTCTGGAACCTTCATAAATCACTAGTGAATGGTTTTGTCTAAAGTGAACCAGAAACTTTACCAATCAAACTCGGGAAAATATCCATAGGTTCTGAGATTGGAATGATACTAACTTTGATATTTGAAGGCAGAAACTGATAGTGTAAACTAGGAGGGCAGCTAGTGCTTAACTTTTCTTCTTAGAATCAAAGCATGAATGAGTTTTTATTGCTATAAACCTCAATGCGACTTTGCCACTTGGAAATTTAATCTCTGGTGAGCTTCCGTTGGCTGGGTCTTTTGACTAGAGTTTATTAAAGCATTATAGATTGCCTGCTCATTGCTCAAACTCTCCTTTTTACCGGAAGAAGCATCACTTCTAATTGTCCTTGGTTAATAACATTCTGTCAATGCGTCACGTAGAGCATCAAGCGATTCTGTCACCTTACTCATGACTGAAGGTGAGAAGCTTGCTCTATTAGAAACTCATCAATATATCCTCCCACCCTAAATTATTCCAACACAATTTTCCCCGAGCTTTGATAGAAGGGCAATGATTTCTGTTTTGCGCCTACTCTTCTGTCTTGATACACAATCTTTCATTCAACCTTTAGATAAATGAAAAACACATAGTCCAAAATCACGGATGGTCATCATCTGAGAATATCATGCTGATAGCCAAATCTCATTCTTCATCATACCTAAAAGTAAGCTGAATTGTCCATCCCTTTTCTTCTATGAAAGGACACTCAAAGCTGAATGCTGGATCAAAGATGACTTATGACATCGAGAAACATTTGCTGGATAGCTATTGGTGCTTTCGTGTCATGGCCCCTGTGAGCGGTAAAGGCAATCTCTTGAACTCTTGGGGTAATCATTTAAAATTTAACCAGCATTTTTGATGAACTAGAAAATATCTGTCGGAACAACCAAAACTCATCTTTAGAAGATCTACTTTCATCGGATAATGGATACCTAAACAATCTTTGCTTGCAAGTGTTTATAAAAATGGTTATCGGTGTTCAGGTTGCTCTCGAGCATGATTCATTGTTGGACAGCATGTAACGTTTGGAAGATTTTTTAACCCCCGGGGAAAAAAAAACAAAAAAAGAGCCCCCCCCCCCCCCCCCCTTTTATGCCTGTTACATTCTCCTTTGATCTTATTGAAACCAGAACAGCAAGCTAAGCATAGGTCAGCTTGTGAGAACACTGAACTTCTACCAAAGGATAAAACTGTACCAGATATACCTTTCAACCATTAATTCTTCTCAATCAAAGAACCAGAACTCCAAAAGAGGCCATATATTATCAGCAGAAGCACTAACAAATGACACTTGCTCTGATTACTCTATCCACTGACCTCGTACGGCCTTCTTCCCATTTGTCTAAAAATCATTGCCCTCATCTACAAAGATCCTTGCCTAGTCTCACTTGGATGAAACTATTGTCGACTCGGGCTTGAACAGAAACAAGTTAGGATATGATTATTCTGACAACACTGTATCAAGGATCACATCTCCAGACAGCTGGATTCCGCAACTTTATCACTGCTATAACAACATATAATAGACAGTGCGCCATTTGTCCTACAGATAAATGTATAGATATGATCCTCTTTTGATCCAGTGTGCTCTTTCCGGATCCGCAATCATTCTTACAAGGACTGCATCATGGAATACCTGATTTTCAATCCTAAAGCACAGCTGTCAGCAGAATCACTTATTCTTCTCCATACTTTATGAAACCTTAACAAGGTTTTGTCAATAGCAACTGTTCAAGGTCAGGTTCTTGCCTTGTCAACTGCAAAGAATCATAGCCTGCCATCTCCTTCATGTTGTCATTCTCGATTAGTGATTGCCCCTGCTAGGAGACATGTGGGAATCAATACCATAACTAGCAGACAAAGGCAGAAGTACACAATAGAATATTCCTCCAACAAGAGCCTAGTAAGGTTAAATTACATCTCCAGTCCTTCACGTTTTGTATTAAGGTGAATGACAGTGATCTCGATAATTAATTCCAACACAATAGAGAAATGTAAACAGTAAACGAAAGCAATGAAAACTTTCTGGAATTGGTCTGCCTCACTTCTTATTAAAGTAGATCCAAAGGAAGAACCGGAATTGATAAGAGTTTTGCCTTTAGGCACACACAGTAGGCATCAATGAAATCCGGACCTGGAATGTGGACCAAGAGAACCTCGTCCATCGTAACTGGTGAAACCTTATACAGGATTCTGAGAGGTATTGAAATGCTCTGCGAGAAAGGACTTAGCTTCACACAATTGTTTGAACCAATCATGTTCTTCCATCAATTGGTGCTTCCCAAGTAGTCTTGAATTATCACAAATTCTAGTAATTGACTGGAGCTTAGTATCCCTATCAATGAAGTGTGGACTGTAATACATAGGATGTTGCCTCCTGTCAACAATTCTGGATGAGGCCTTTTCTCGATGAGGTTTCACCAGTATTGTGAGATTCAAAGATACACTCAAATCAACATCAGCAGAAAGACCTTGGTGATCAAGAAACACCCCAGCAACATTGACACCATTACCAACAATGCCTTTCCAAGGGGAAGGGCACCCATTGAAATCTATAGACTCCTCATTCCAATGAATTAAGCACATAACCAGTTGGATCATGCTGGATTCCCTTCTTGAATTCGAGCAGTGCCACACATGTCTGTGATGAACTGCCCCATTGCAGATACAAAACGTAGGGACAACGACCAACAGAAGTGTACAGAGCTTCCATCAATTAACCCTAATGAGGCTAGTGAGGTGAAAATTTGCAAAAGCTATGCAGTGAACAAAACGTGGCCTGCATGCGTAGTATTAGTCTAAAAATTCATGCAACCAGCTAAAGGTTGTTGGGCTTTCAACAGCAATCGAACCAGACCAGTTTACATGGCGAAAGCCGATAAAACCCAACTCAATGTCTTGAAAGTCACCACTATGCCAGCAAATAGTGAACTTGCAGCACCACACTGACCAATACGCCTTCCCAATTTTCATATCTCAGTACAAACTTTTATGATGCTCAAAGATATCAAAACCTAAAGATTAAAAGAAAAACCAGTCTGTTGAGAGAAAATGCTGTCAGGAGATTGATCCCTCTTACATACAGATCGGGAGCAGAATCACAACAGAGCGAAAATTATGAGTAGACATCAAGAGAACAACACAAACGAGCAGGCATGGGAGTTTCAGCATTTTATTTTTGCCAAATCGGAATAATTGGATTATGTACTCCAGAACACTTGAAAGCTCTCCGGTATTTAACGGTATCTTGCATAATATGTCCCAATATCTAAATGTTCCCTTTCCTGACTGGATTTAATTGGCTTTGATCTTTCAAAATGCTCGTGAATTTTTTGTCTGCCACTACTCTTGTTCTAACTTGTTCCCCAAGAAAACCCTGAGATTAGAATGAAGGGAGGCGTCTTTGGTTTGATTTTTCCAGTCTAACTACCACCACGGTGCTTCAATTTCAGTATGATTTTCTTAAAAATCATAAAAAGGCATTTCGAAACGATTATCTGTTTCGATGGAAACAGAGTCTCTCTATTTTTATCCTTCAAAAGAATCGGCTCATATAGAATGCTACTAGACAATACACCAGGAACTGGAGGAATGATCCAAATCAGAGAAAACGAGGATAAACAATAGGCTCAATAAAAAATGATAAGAATCGAAGAAGCCGATAAAGCCACATTCATGATTATTAGATGGGCCAGGCTAGTTGGAAGAGGCATGATTTAATGCTTCCGAAGAAATTAATGAACATCCAAAATCAAAACAAGGCAAACCCAGTTCAAGTAAGCGCATTCTCAACAAAGCAAATTGGTGGGCCCCTTTTTCGTCCAAAAAAAAATAACAAACAATTGAATATTCAGAAATTCGAACAACAGGAAAAAATCAAGTATGGTAAGAATTCCCTAAAAAGTGTCGAGAATCATACCCTGGTAGTTCTTTTGCTGCAAGTCACTCTCTTCTCGTTGTGCGTGCTTTTTCTACCTTCCGCTCTCAATGCTTCAATGCGTCCCCATCGCCCAAAATTCCAATACGTTCACTCTCCTAAAAAAAATCCTCCCCAATCTTTTCCCTTTCTGTTCAATTATATTATCTTCTCCAAGAACTAAATTTCTTTCCCAAAAGGAAAATTCTCCTCTTCCTTTTCTCTCTTCCTTTTTTAATCTCCAATCCAAAACAATCTTCCATTTCAAATTTCCCTCAAACCTTCCAATGAGAGTCCCACCTTCTTAAACACAATGTAAGTCTTCCTGCAAAACAGAAAATTTCTAAGTTAAATAATTGAGTGATACAGATAAGTAAGAAAATAAATTAGGAAAACGGTAAAATAAAAAAAAAACAAAATAAAAATAAAATAATAAAAATAAAATAAAATAAAATAAAATAAACCATAAACAAAGCCGAGCCAAAAGCCATGTACCCATGCAGCATCACAATCACGCTAAAAAATGTCCAAATGGGCCAATGTGCTGAAACCGCCTAATATGAATTAAGTGGACCTAGGTTGGTGCCTAATGTAGGCCAAATGTTCTAAAGCATCACTAAAAAAACAAGAAAAGCTTAAGTCTAGTAGGGTTGCCAAGGTCACATAAGGATCAAATATCCCTCAACATCTCAAATCTCCGAGGTGATCAGAAAAAGGTAAGTTTGGTACGAGTAGGTAATGGGGCACCAAGGACTAACTGATGAACACTGAAGTGGATTAAAAGACATTTGCCTAAAGGACAAATTGAGGGTCTACAATATGCCTCTTCGGATTAAAATGGATCACGAGTGTAAAGATGTGATAGAAACACGATTAATGGAAGCGGAATATGTGAACTATACAGAAGAATTAAAGAAGGACCAGAGATTTGTCCCTACACATAAGAGGTAGGGTCAAAGATGGGGTCTCAAGATATGGTGCGACAACTCTATGCGGGCGGAATACATAAAGAGAGAACAGTATGTGATAGAGTAGACAAAGATGGAAAAAGGTGAGTGATGACTCAAAGCCATGGATGAATGAATGATCTTTGGGTCAGGGACTAAATGAAAACGTACTCTGATCTAAAAATTAAGGCATAAAAAAGCTCGTCATGAAGCTCATGGCTGCATAATTGGGAAGAATGACTCTGGTTCAATGATGGAAAACGACTCTAGGTCGAGAGCAGCTCAAATGGACAAGGAATGACTCTGGCCGTAAGGAAATAACTCTGGTCGAGAGCTTAAGGCTCTAAAATAAGAAAGAATGACTCTGGGTCGAAATGGAAAGTGACTCTGGTCGAGAGATCCGGGCCTACAAATAGAAGAAATGAATCTGGGTCAAAATGGAAATTGACTCTGGGTGAGAGCTCCAAGCTCTAAAATAGACAATAATGGACTTGGTCGAATGGAAAAAGTGACTCTGGTCGATAGCTTCCGGGCTCTAAAATGGAAAGAATGACTCTGGTCGAAAGTGAAAGTGACTCTGGGTCGAGTAGCCCAGCTCTAAATAGATAGCGATCAGGATACTTTCCGACCAAGGTTCGTGTCAAGCACTCACAAGTGCTAAGAATGATCGTAAATGACTCCGGTTCATGAGCTCAGGCTCGGGTGCTCTAAAGCTCTGGGTCCAAGATGGAAAATGACTCTGGTCGAGACTCTGGCCCTCTAACCAGGAAGAATGATTCTGGTCAAATAGAAAATGAACTCTGGTCAATAATAGCTAGGGCTATGATCTCGGGCTCTATGACTGATCGCTAGAAGGAGAATGCGATACGCAAACTCCAGGTCAAACCACTCATGGCGACACGAAGATGAAGCTCAGCAAGAGCTGAAAGACTCCAGGATATAGGAAATGATGCATCAGGGCTAGCGGGCTCAGGGCCTAGTGGAAAAAGAGATAACCTCAAGGCTAATAAGACTCGGGTCTAGAAGGAATGAATAACTCAAAGCTATGAGGCTCAGGGCCCTAGAAGGAATAATAGAGAAGACCAACTCGAAAGTGACATGAATATAATTGGCTCAACCATATACTCAAAAATGGTCCATGGTCGGACTACTGAACAAGAAGGGAAATTGCTCAGTGATAGGGTGCTCACGACTGCAGAAACAACCAGTAAATCAATATCATCCGCTGAATACAATAGGTTCAGAAAACTGATGCCATCGTTGACAAACCTCTGAAAAGTTAAACGTGAGGAACTCTAATGTCTGAAAAGCTGCTCTGTCGATGAATTCAAAAGTAATCTCAAAGAGTGTATATTCATGGCTCATCTAAAAAGTAACCTCAAAGGGTAAAATGAATGCTCATATGATAATCGCAATTGCTAAGTAACAATGACGAAAACAAATGCGTCTCATGACATCTGGAAGAATTCACCACACTCCTCGGAGTGATAAACCTGATGCCGGATCATACTCTATCTTCAACAATCCTGTAGGGAGGCCCTGATACAGTGATCGTCGGAAGCTCTGCTAAGTGCTCAATCTAAAACCAAAAAAAAACATAGCTGGCCGCGTGTCTAAATCTCAAGGATACTCAAAGAAATAGGAAAATTATGGCCCTCCAGTAGAAACCTGATGTCAAATATAAGCTAAACAAACGAACAAATGCATCCATCCTCATCGCACGCCAAATAAATCTCGTATGGAGGAAGGGGAAAATGCCCCAGTATGGATATTGGTGTCGAAGTCTCGTGAGTCAAACAAACTAACAATGATCATCGCATCCGTACCACTGCGCAAAATAACAATCCAATCAAGGAGGGGGATATGCCCCAGTGTGGAATAATCAAATGCAGAATTAAAGAGTCTGTCAAAAACAACCAAACATCCCTATAACCATGAATAAAGATAGTCATGTCGTCCAATAACAGATAGGAATCTCAGAAAAAAAAGGGGATATGCCCCAGTGTGAATATCTAATGCACAACCAAAGGGTGAATCCAACATCATCAATCAACTGTCCTCAGCTCAAACAACAATCTGCTAGGAAGTCAGAATAAAGTACCCGACCAATGCCTCAAGGGGGACACTCTAAATTCCAACCTCAAATGAATGGCCGAAATGATGAAGGATGTGGTAATCTCAGGAGTAGAAGCACGTCTCTAATGAATCCCTGACTGTATCCAACATGGAATCTGGTAACCTCAAAATGGGGAAATATGTCCCAGTATGCCCATCTTACACTGCACTAAAAACTGCCTCCAACTCAGTAATAACCCACTAGTCTATCTCATAAATACTCCGCGAATGGAAACTGCTAGGGGCCTCAACGATGCTCCACTAGAACTGATATAGTCTCAACATACCCTACTAGGGATCTCTGATCGGTGAAAATACCCAGACTCAAAGAAAGTGCTCCACTAGAACTGATATCATCTCAACATGCTCCACTAGGGATCTCTGATCGATTGAAAATGCCCCAGGCTCCATGAAAAGTGCTCCACTAGGGGGTCATCTCAATCAAATGAAAGGGGAAAATGCCCCAGTATGGATAATTCTGATGTGCAGTAGAATGGGAAGCCAAACAACATCAAATATCAATCCATAAAAATGAAGCAATCGTCTACATCCAACACTAGATCACCTCCAAGCATCAAAGAAGCATCTCCTAGAAGAAGAAACATGAACAACATCAATATATCAACCAAATCCCAAACACCAACCTAAGTAGAGGCTGTCAAAGATAACATCTGATCTCATGGTCTCAGGGTGGTCTTAAGACACGGGACGTAACGTAGGCCAGGGTGATAGGGTGAAAGAAACGAGGGAAACTAGGCTCAAATACCCAATGATCAAACCCATACCCTCGTGTACAAGATGTAATGCATATAAAAATCTCATGAGTCATGGACTTAGAAGTAACCAAAGGAATGTCGATAACGAAAATGAGAGAAATGATGAATGGTCAAACCATCGATGAAATATGTGAATGATGTGAAGAAGGTATCAAATCAGTAAATGGGTATCAATATGGAGGAATGAATAAAGGTGGAACAAAGATCTGGAATGCGGTAAATGGGATACGAAAGAAAGCAATGAGAAAGTGGAATGAGTGATGATCAACCCATGTTAGTACAATAAAGGAAAGTCATATCACCAATGATGGAATGGTGGGTAAGACAATGATCCGGAGACCCTAGTAAAAAGATCACTCATCTCTCATACCTAATATATATCAATCATGATCCAGAAGCATAGGATACCATAGAACTCTCACATGAACCCCCAGCACTCCAAATGCGTAACAAGAGTGGCTCAAGGAGTGAAAAACTCATATAAACATCTCACAAGAACCCCACAATGTCAAATATACCTAGTAAACCGACCTCAAAAGGTGATATAAGTACCAATGGAGCAAGATACCATACACAAACATGTCATTGCGCTTTTCTTTTTTTTTTTTTTTTTTTTTTTTTTTTTGTTTTTTTTTTTTTTTTTTTTTTTTTTTTTTTTTTTGTTTTTTTTTGTTTTGCTTTTTTTTTTTTTTTTTTTTGCGCATGCTCTAATCATCAATAAGTCAAACTAGATGTCTTCGAAAGTATATAACTCCATGCCTGAATGTGATCAGTTCGTTTTTTTTTTGTTTAAATCCTATTCTGCTCTATTCCCACTATTATCAACCCATGGATTAACACTTGAAGTGGGGGCTATTTACGTTTACTGATCAATACCCTCTGCTCTTTCCTTCCCCGGGTTTTTACTTCGTTTTTTTATTATTATTATTTTATTTGTTCTATATTCCTTTCCCCACACGGTGTTCGAATCCTCGCTTTTGTATTTGGGCGCGCATTGGGGAATGACGGAAGTGTCGATATGAGGGATGAGGGATGAGGGATGAGGTGTGTATCAATCCTAGTGTATTCCGGATATGGAAAATTCTGGAATCTGCAAATAATTTGCTGAGAAATTAAAGACTGAAGCTCCGCTCAAGCCACTGCCATAGTTTAATGGTGCCAATTCTTCCGATGCAAAGATGTTTCAAAAGACATTTTGTTTGGCAAGCCCGACAATCCCTTCAAACAGTCCAATTCCCTACTGATGTTATTGCTGAAATCAGAACCGTGATTGACTTGTTAATGGGATTTTTAAAGATTCGTATGTGGCAGAGGAGTTTTGGTATTATCTTTGAGCAAATCAAGGGTCAGATTAGAGCAGAAAACAGAGGAGGGTGATTGAGCGGGAATCAGTGACGAGCAGTTCATCCAACTTCGCATGTTTTCGTGTGATAGTTTCAGTTCACAGAACAATCAAGGATTGAAGTCCAATGAAGCCTCTGTCACAACTCTCAGAACCCCAACTTCCTTCACCTTCGACTCTTGATCAGAACTCTCACATCTATAGTAGAATCTTCTTTCTATCGGCTATCTGGCCTCCGATAACTACACTTTCATGTTCTTGGTTTGCACCTCTGCTCAGCTATTAGTGCATGGGATTGGTTCATCTACACATGGTGCCGTTGCGAAATATGGATTTGAGCATGAGCCACATGTTCAAAGTGGCTTGATTTACATAAACACAGGATTGGGTGGTTTGGTTGCTTGCTATTGGTGTCTTCATCAATTTGTGAGCCAGATTTGGTGTGACCAAACGGCAATGGTCAGTACATATGCCAAGGTGGGAGATTTTGCTTTAAGCCATTTGATAAAATGCCCCACAAAGACCCTATTGCATAGAATACAATGATTTCGTGATGCACAATGTATGCAATAAAAAAAAAGGGGCATCGAATTTATTCAACTTAATGCAAAGGTTGGGTGAGTTTCTGAGATATTCATTCAACTCAGAGGCTTCACATTCTATAACAAAAGGGATCAGATGATTTATTTGAGTCTTCGGGGAATTCTATCACTGAATGTGCAAAGCCGCCCTCAACGCATGCTGGCTCTCCTGTGTGCAGTGGGTCCTGGAAGCATGAATGATTAGACGTTGTATGTTTCAAGACGGCAAACTTGCTGCAAGGAGAGGAGTGAGGCTTCTTGAGACTCTCTGTCATACAATAGAATACGTAATGAGGAAATCTAATATGAAGTACCTGATTGTGGCGCTACATTTAGTTTTGCTGCAGGAAACTCTTTTGGTGCAACACCTGCAAGCTGAAGGTTTAAGGTGTCCTTCTTCCATTTGCTTCATCAGATGAAAATTCTGATATGGAAACTGCAAGTATTGATGAGAATGATGTGGTTAAGGTCATGTTGCCTAGAACTTCAGACAATAAGCACATTGTTGGATCTTTCAAAAGAAAATTCGACTCACTCCCAACTCCAATTCATATCCTCTTGAAAGATTGAAGTTCTCTATGGGCACCTCGAAAGCATCCTTCAAGACTGAGAAATTCAGGACTCAGCTACAAAATGCAAGACCTGTTGAGTTGCTCAGAAAGTGCTACTGTCATTTATATTTTATTACGTCAACGCGGGAACGAACGGGTGAACTTCGCTCGAGTTCAGATGCTGAGAACCAAGGTCCTTGATCATTCAAAGCCAAAAATAAAATCACACCAAATGCCTGAACAGATTGTTTTCTGGAAGTGGATTACCCTGAAGATGCTGAGCGTAGTCACGTAGACCTCAGTATATCATTGATCAATCGAAGGTGATTCAGAACCTGTAAAAAATGTTGGAGAGAAACTATTAATTTGGCAAACAATCAGATAATTAACTGTCGATATGATCCGTATGAAAAGTGGTTGGATTTGATTGGAATTGCTCTGGGTTCACTTGAGAAACCACAACTTATCAAAAGGAATATGCAGCTTTTCTCTGTTGAACAGCATCGTAGTCAAGCTCTTGAAACTCAGGCTGCATCATTCGCCACATGTAAAGTTCCAGGGAATGATCAATCCTGTGCGCTTATTGGTTTTGCCACAATATCCTTTAATGCTGGACAGATTGTCTCAAAGCTACATGTCATTGAACTTGGATCCAACTCGAGGGAACTGGGATTTACAGAGAAACAGGCTGATCTTTTCTTTTCCCCGGATTTTACTGATGATTTTCCAGCTGCAATGCAGATATCGTACGAATATGACTTTATACATCTGTTCGGACAAATATAAAGAGACTTGAGGGATCCCATGGCGGAACCATGTCAACATAGACTAGAACTGATGGAAATTTATCTTTCTCACTGTCAGATATCACTGCTCTATAGGAGTCTCTTACTGCTGCTGGTGGGAAGTTCATCTTTGTGCAAAAGCTTCGTGACTAAGTTCTCTGAAACACTTAGAGATGTAATTCAGAATTTCAATCTTGCTGCAATTTATGATGCCAAAGTCTCCAACAGTTCCGCCAGTTTACAGAAAACTCCAATATCTGATCTGAACGTTGATGAAACACATATTGCTTTTGTGAAGCTCTCAGAGAAGCGCCAATTATTCCTACTATTGGACATGTGCGACATGTAGTCCAATGACAGTTTGCTCCTCGAAGATACTATGATTGAAATGAAGATAAGCCAGCTAGGTAGAAGTCTGATTGATCTTGCTATGATCGGGATAACTTCCAATGCTAATAGCATGCATCAGGCTGGACCTTCTCCCCAGAGTCCATTGGGTTGGTGGATTTTGAGAAACGATTTACTACTTATAGTAAATCAAAGCCAGTCAAATCCAACAGCAGTGCTGTTGAGACACAGTGCAAAACCAATTAGTTCTTCAAATTTAAATAGCAAAGCTGTAATAAAAGTTCAAATGTCCACTCCTCCTAATCCTTTACCAGCTTCAAGCAATTAAAGGAATGTCAGAACGCAAAAGACAATCCTCTTCCGGGTAAATAACTACTGCCATGCTTTTAACAAGAAAATATGCTCGCTAGATCAGCCATGGTTTTAAATCAAGCTTCTTGGGATCGCAATTCTATGATAGAAATGCATGTTTCTGAAAATGAGAAATTGTCAGCAGAGTTAGGCAAGAACGAGACCTTAATTGCAACACAACCAGTGGAAAATTGATGATGAAAGTTCCTTCATTATCTAGACATGAGAGATCAAAGTTTGAGAAACATTGACTGAAGTGGCAAAGAACCTCATTGATCCCTACATCTTGGTTCGCATCCTTCAACGCCTAGCACGAGATATGGGAACGTCCGCTAGTTCTCATATGAGACAAGGTCAACGAACAGATCCAGATTCTGCAGTCACTTCTTCTCGTCAAAGTACTGATATCAGAGCAGTTATTCTCTAATCAAAAGTCTGTCATGAGACTAATTAGTGAAAGGGTCAGACCTTCAGACATAGGACTTGAATCGCATAAGGACAGTCTGGGAATAATCCCTTTGAAAACACTGTTTGCAGAAGAATTTAGTCTCATTCTTGAAGATATCAGGACAAACTTGGACATGACATGGAAGTAGGGATCTTTCGCCAAGGTTCACGTTGAGAGAATAATTCCATCACTAAGACTCGGAATCCCATCAAGACCTCTTGTCAAAAGTTCTCCTGTTTGATTTCGGTTACCATTATAGTCATCTGCAGTATTGGATTTTATTCGAATTCTTCAGACAAGTCTCTGTATTCAGCCCATGGAGATGACAACCAGAATTCCAAAGCAGCAGTAATTAGACCAGTACCCCAAATTCAATCATCAAATTATTTTTGAAAGACATCTCTCAAAAGCTTCATCTGACAAAGGATTTCAATGGAGCAGGGAGGATACTTTAGTCACATCGTCTGCACAATTAAAGAAAGGTCCAATCCAGTTTTTCATACAATTCAGAGTCTGATGCTCACAGGAATACGTTCTCTTCATCTTCTACAAAATCTGAACTCAAATAACTTTGTTGAATCACTTGAGAGGCCCTATGAGTTGGCGGCCATGATTAGCTCAGTGAATATGTAAATTCCTGTGACTATCAATCTTCTTAATGAAGTCAACAATCCCCACTCTGCTTCTGCCTATGGGAGTCTCGATTGAACCTGACTACAGATTCTGAGTTGCAGCAAGACTTCAGCAACTTTATTTTACCCGAAGTTTTGGTAGGCTGACATCTGCACATGAGTTGGTTGTTGACTCTGGTCTGATTACACGAACCTTTCTCTCTGATTGTCAAGTAAATTTATTCGGTCCTATTTATCCAATGATCCATCTTGGCAAGAGATGCGGACTCTGGTTGTTGGGAGAACATGGGTGTAATATTCAGCAGTGAGGCCAGGGATGGTGAACGAGCAATCCGGGAAGGAGATCCAACCATATGGAGACATTCAGTTGACACCTTTAGTTGACTACTACAGTTTCATAACCTAGAAGGCTGATGCTCGCAAGGCAAGTAAGTTCAGTTGGGAACCGGAATCAACCATTCTGACCTTCAGAGAAGTAAATTTGAAAGTACAACAGGGCCATAAAATAACGATTTGCGGATGAGTTGTGACAGGGAAATCATCACTCCTACATGTTATACTTGAAGAAATCTAAATGACATATTGATCAAGTTTCAATTCAGTCAGCTTGTCATTATCGGCAATTCTATGATAGTTTGCTGAAAATCGCATTTCAAGTTTAATGATATTGATGGTGCTATTGAGCATGTTAATAACTTTGCAACCCCTGACGAAAGTCTCATAATTTAATTCATTGGGAATGAATTGCTGCATATTTATACTCTGTCAAGGATGATAGAGAACGGTATTCCACATACTAAAAGAACTCAAGTTGGTAAGAAAGAGGCTGTCAAACGAAGTCAATCAGGGCAACACCAGGGCTTCACTAAATTTCAAGCTGAAATCAAGGTCTTATCCAAAATTCGCCACCGCCATCTGTTTCTCCTTGATTGGATACTGTGATGAAAGGCTTGAGATTTGCATTGGTTCAGCATGCGGTACTAATCACCTTCACACTGGTTCTAATGGGGGAATCATTCACTGGGATTTTAAATCAACAAACATGTTGCTTCATGAGAATTATACGGTCAAAGTTTCTGATTTTGGTCTTTCAAAAATTAGGCACTTCAAATAAATCTTGTATCAGTACAAATGTAAAGGGCAGTTTTGGTTACCTTGATCCAATTTCATATCCCCCATGTGTCAGTTCTGGTCCATACAGTATAGAAAATTCCTGAATTTGCTGATTTATTTATGGAAGAATCTGGAATTGAAGTTTTACTGAAGCTTCTACTATATTGCTCAACCTCTCAAAGAAATGCCTATTATTCTGCTCAATACCGTAGTCTTAAAGGAGTTTTATTCAGCATTCACTTAGCTCTACTACATATGGAATTCGAAAATGATAGTAAGGATGCTTTAAAAGATAATGGACGAGTACGACATGAAATCCTTTGATAGATGGTTTACCTCGAAGATATTGAGATGGAAGAAAGATGATGACGTTGTTTTCCTTAGAATGAGTCACAGCGAATCAGAATTAAATGCCAATGAAGAGCAAAGACCCAACTTCTTTAAGCAGTTTCTTGACCCTTTGCTGAGAAGAAAAATGTCAGGATAGAGAACTGAATTCTAATTCTTTATCTTCAAAACTTGTGCAATGACCTTGGTTGTGTTACTGTCCTTCAAAGACTGAATATGAAAAGTGGAAATTCTGGTATTCTCCATGAAGTAACATGAACAGATTCTCATAATTCTATTCTGATGAAACGCATATATGGACATGGGATAGCCTTGTGATGAGAGCAAGAAAATAACCTGCAGATCATTCGAATGTTCCAAGGTTACTCATTGACATATTTCAGATTTTCAAGAATTCCTTTAACACCATCATGCCTGCCAACAAGTAGAAGGAATTGGAACAACCTCAGACTCATGTGCAGAATGTACATCTGCAATTTAATCAAACCGAGAGGACTCCCCAAAATCTGCAGAATTTGCACTCTGCTGATCAGGTTCCTAGGAGTTCATCAACGGCCTCATCGACACCACGTTTTGAGCAAAGGTGCAGTCTAGGAGTACAGTCTTCAGACGCTGGTTGTTCAAGTCAGTGGCAGTAAAGATTGCTTTTGCAAAAATCTGGGCAGAAAGGTCATCCTTTGCGAAATGATCTTCAAATATGGCTTTTAATTGTAGAGCACAAATTCTACCAGAAATTAGATTCAGAGAGAAATCTGATCACGGAAGGAAAATGTCTCTCTACCTAGTAACTCATCAAGTGATGAATTCGGAATCCAGCTCACAAAGCATGCGTATAGAATCAACCCCAATGTCCCCTGATGGTAACAAGACCCTGAAAAAGCAACCTGAAAGAAACAAATATCCCCCCCACTGAAAAGATTGCATCCTTGAATCTGAAAAGACAAAATGTGATAACCTTCAGTTCCTTTAACAGGGTTCTAAAAACACAATGGGCTGAATCAGTTGAAATTCGAATCATTATATCTTCTTCATTTGCTTTGACTACAGCCAAGGAAATTGAAGCATTAGTTGAGGCACGGGTTAACAGTGAAGCCAGAACTGAACTAGAAATTCGTCTAAGAGAAGTTTCGGAACGTGCCAAAAGAGGGCAGAATGCATTTTGGGGTTCAACGCCAACACTGCAGTCCCAATCACACCTCCAGACTCCACTCCATCATGGCAACCTTACTAGACGCACCTTCTCCTCTATTTACTTCTTTGATTGGGAACTTACTGTTTTAAATTGAATTTTGAAACCATTGTTCAACTAAACATCCCAGCTTTGAAAAATCCATCTTAGGAGCATCCAGGTATAAAATCCCAATTTCAACATGCTATTTGCTGCCATTTTCCTTCCGGCACGCCATTTTCACTATTTTATTTGATTCTCAATATTTTCTTGATTTTCTCGATTTTCTCAAGCATGAATAAACTTCATAATTCAAATCATGGAATTTATGGAATCAATTCATGCAAAATTAATTAGGGCTTTGGTGGGGGCCCGACATTCATGATACCTTCTTCAATATTGTTTGCTTGATATGTCGATTTTGATTCTCCTTGATGATATATATGAATTGTTTCGTATTTATTGATGAGATGCTCTTGATTTCCCATAGAGGAGCACTAGCTTGCTATCCAGGTACGCTCCTTCACACCTATTTTTGAGAATTCCATGGATACATGTGTTATTAATGACTATTTCCCATACATGATGTGATTTTGGGTGTTTTGATATATGCTTGATTTGTTTAGGTAAAACAAATAATGTGTCATATTCCCAAACTAATCTCTTATGTTTTATGATAGCGCTTGGGAAGCCGTCCAGGTACGCATCCTTAACTTTCCTTCATTGTTATTCGATCTTGTTAGGCATGCAATATTCGAAATCATCTAGTCTATTTAGGTATCCATAATTAACTAATTAATGGCCACACTTCCCCTAACTTTGTCAGTAGAGACCTTTATAGGGGCTTAGAGGGGTGCTACCTTTCAAAGGTACCTTCCCAATAGGTAACCTGATCCCCGGACTGAGACTCGGGTTTTTCAAAGACATGCTTTTCCAAAAGATTATGGAGTCATTTTTTTTTTAGGGTTTTATTTCTTGTTTTATTTTCCCTTCAAAAATAAAAATAAAATAAGTGGCGACTCCAACTTTTTTTCAAAAAAATCAATTTTTCACAAATAAATAAAAAGCGAGTCTCGCCGATCGAGTGGGGACGCACGTGAAAAATGCGGGTCCACAACTAGAACTCCCAGCACCTTTTAAGTCTAGTTCTACTTTAATTCCTACAAAAATATTAAGCGTGTTTGTTGAGAGAACACATCAGTCGTGCAACAATAGATGTTCATACTTTTCAGTAGTTATCAATACTCATGAGGATATAAGGGAAATTGCCCACCTTTAGAGTTGAGATTCTGGAGATCCACTGGCAGCTTCTTATCACCATTAGCAGTGTCTTCAACCACAAGTCACAACAAAAAGTAAATACAAGAGTCAGACAACAGCATGATTAATAATTGGAACATGATATAAGGATCCTGAAATATGTAATCCATTTTGTTGGAAACTTAAGTATTCAGGTGTAGAACATGAAATAATCTACTAATTAAAAAGTGAACATCCTTCATAAGTCTCAAGATAACTGTTTTGATAGTGGTGGACATGTGAGTCAGATCAACAGGAAGATACATGCAATTTCTACATTATGTAAAGGATATTCTTTTTGTAGTTATGAAATAAAGAAGAAAAAAAATTATCAGATGTTCACAATGTTCCAATTTTTACATAATTTTGAAAATGCTAAGACTGAAATGTTTGTTAAAGTTATCTGGAAATACAATGCCCAAATTTAAAATGCTTTGGTGATCCCGACAGGCAGTTTGTATTTTACATTCCATATCAACTTGCAAGAACAAACATAAAGAGATAGCAGATTAAAGTATTAGGTGGTGCTCAGGAGAGAAAATTACCCATGTCATCTGTGTCTGAAGAGTTTTCTTCTTCACTTTCCGCCAATGCATCACCGTTCTCTCTTGCCAATTCATCATCTACTGGCTCTAGAATTGCAGCAATTCGCTTCTTGGGGGCCTTTTTTATTCCAGGAAGTGTGATTAAATCAGCTGCACGCACCAAGCGAGAGCTACTTCCTTTATTGTAAGCCTTTGTTAAAGCTGACTTGACAAGCTGGCTGTATGCCCTCCAGTGGACTTGGGTGCCCCTGATGCATATTTCATTTGAGAGCAGTTTTCTCATATAAATGCTGCACATAAATTAGTTAAGGATACCTGAAATTTAGATAACTCCACAATAGTATCAAAGTCCTCCTGACTTATAGAGTATAAATCCATGAACTCCACAACTTTCTGAACAGCGTCATCCTAGGAATGATGTAACATAGAAAAGAAGCATGTTCAATTAATATTTGGCTTGAACTATTCCAAGTTTGCATATGATAGTCAACAATATTCTTCCAACCTTAGGCAGCATGCGTAGTGGATCAGTCAACCGTTTCAGAATTAGAGTAAGGTAATCAATTCGCAAGGTTCCCCTGCACATTTAAAGCATAGGAATGATTAAGCATCTTGCAGGAAGAAAGAATAGAGAGACATCTGATTGAACTCTTGGCACATGCCAACCCTTGAACATTTACAAACATTGGAAGGTTAGATCCATGACAACCCAAAGATAGGCAAATACAAACAACTCAGACTCCCACTACATAAAATGCCTGTTTAGAAAATCCTAGAATTAAGTGCCCCTTGTAAAAACCTGATTTCTAGTTCCCCATCCAAGAAAAAAAGGCTACCTACAGGTTTGCTACAACACTCCATAAAACCTATAAATTGGAAGGGTTTCATCAACCTCTAATGACATCATCTTAATGTAACACTTCATAAAAAATAAAATAAAAAAATCATTGTGATTGTCTATAAATACTAATAATCTTTCGGTGTCTTGTGGTTTTGAGTAACCAGTTACTGAAGGAAGCATCAAGTATGACCATCCTTCTACTCCTTCACCCTTCTTTGCCCATACCTTTAGACAAATTTTCTCAAACTCCAGGGTCTTCACTCCCAGATCTTTGTACAATAACAGCCAGCCACCTAATCTCTCTATGGTAATCTCATAGAAAGGATTCTAGAAAATATGACCTTAGTGGAGGGAGACAAACCCAAGTTAGAGAGGAAAAATGTTTTGTCTTTTCTTATGTCACACTTTTGAGTGTTAAATCATTATTTTAAACATGGATGTATGCTAAGTCCCATTTGAGGACTAATGTTTATATCTAGTGAAGAATGCAACAAAAAAAGAGAAAAAAAAAGTGATTTGGGCGAGTTTAAGGTAGCAAAGAAACCAAGGTTAGTGAAAGAAAAGCCAAGCAGCAGCTGGAGATTTAGTGGTTCAAGGCATGGAATGAAGGAGTGAAGAAATGAAGAAGCATTGTCTACATTGTAATTTAGATATAAATTTCAATGTGAAAAGTGTCTTCTGGTGGCTATTTCATAATTCCAAAGTGAGAAGAAAAGGGAAATGAGGAATTTTGATATCATGTTAGTGTAATGAACTGTGCTTTTTTGGAGCCTGATCAGTCATATCGAAATTACAACGTCACTAGAATTTTTTATACCAGAGTTCCTTGTGTCATATTCAGTGAGCCATATCAGAATTTCGGTAAAAAGAGTTCCATATTGAAATCCCATTCCAATAGCACCTATGTTGCTCATATTGGTTTTCTACCCAATTTTTTATGCCAAAAGTCTGGTATCGATTTCTGGCAGTATCTTTAGATGTGCATATCGATTTTTCATCTATATTATGACGCCATTTTTAATATACCAGCAAAACTTTGTTGTACCAATGAAAGAGAGGCTTTTTGGAAGCAAATTATCAATCAGAAATATGGTGTGGGTAATGGGTGGAGAGTGAAATCAAGTCGTTGTATTCTATATTGGAGCCCGGAGACTCTCATTTGTTCCCTTGTAATAGTATTTGGAGAGTGAAGGCACTCCTAAGGTAGCCTTCTTTGCTTGGGAGGCTCCTTAAGGTAAAATCTTAACTTTGGAGCAAGTTCAGAGGAGGGGGTACTCTATGGCAAACAGGTGTTTTCTATGTCTCTCTGAAGTAGAGACGGTGGATCACTTTTTACTTCATTATGTAAGACGCGGGTTTTGGGAATCTCGTTTTCTCCCTATTTGGTGTGGCTTGGGTTCTTTCGTGTTCAGTGAAGGAAAACTCTTCTGGGTGGCATGGAGCTTTTGTGGGGAAAACTCATAAAAAGGCTTGGCAAATGGCCCCCTTATGTATTTTTGGTTAGTCTGGAAGGAAAGGAACTTGTTAGCTTTTGGGAATGAGGAGCTTCGCTTCCATTGATTATGTTAAGTCAAATGACAACCTGGCGGATCCACTAACTAAAGGATTGTTTAGAGATCAAGTAAACTGCTCATCAAGGGGAATGAGATTAAGGCCTATCACTAAAGAGTTTCATAATGGAAACCCAACCTAGCTGTTTGGAGATCCAAGATCTAGGTTCAATGAGGACAACTAAATTATGAAATACTCTGTTGAAGAGCACTAGGGAAAAATAATTTCCTACCCATTCCTATGGTGAAATGTGTTTAGGATAACTATGCTTTAATGATCTAATAATTTGAAAGAGTTCAAGTGAGTATGGTAGAATACTCACCATAGGAATCACCTATGTGAGTGTGAAATGGGGCCGTTTCTATGAGAATTTTTAAGGCTGAAATTCTTTAAAGCACTCATGAAACGGGGAATTGTTCAGGGCCAAAAATGAACACAATCGTGAGAATCAATGGTGATCCGGAAAAGAATGTGTGAATACTATTGTCTTGATTTACATCAATAGCTGAACAGTTCAAGACATCACATTCACTGATTAGCTAATAAATCTGATAGTATTTCACTAAGGAAGGTTCAAAGCCACAAACTATCTATCTTGATGCAATCACTTTCAATTTTGTACTCTCTTGATTGTTTAGTTTTCCATTTGCCTTTTTTAAGTCAATTTCCATTCATGTGGGGGATTGTTGGGATATTTATAGGTGAATGGAAATTAAGACATACCGTTTCAATTAGACACAACTCTTCCTAATGGACACAACTTTGTCAAAGGATATGTCAAGTATTTAAGACATGTATCTTCTAAGAGTCACCAGAAACCCCCCCCTCCTAATGACATTTCTCATTCATTCCATCATCAATTCTCTCCATTTCTTCTCCTTTCTTCCAAGTGCTTGGTATTCAAGAGAGTTCAAGTCATCAAGTGATTCGTTGTTTCTTGTGACTTGGAGTGCTACTATCACAAGAAAGTGATCGTTGTATCCTGGGAGACGATTGTCAACAAACCCTAAGCACTAGTGTGGGGCAAATTCGTCTTAAGGACATAGAGTCAAACTCTAGCCTCGATTAACCGTTTGTAAGATTCAATATTTACTTACCTTCTCGTTTATTTATTATACATAATTATTTGACCATACATTTGTGATAATTCCATAATAACAGTTAGCACCTTAAAATAGTCTCTTGTTACTTTCATTCTTAACCCTCGAGCTATTGGAACACCTTAAGTTGAGGTATTGATGACTAAGTAAGAATTAGTACATTTGACCCCCACATTATATAGATTGATTTGAAAATGAAAGGAAGTAAAATCTTAGTTGTATTTCTTTGGGCTGTAATTTGACGAGGGAATGTGTTGAATTTTATGGCCTTGCACTTGAGATGATAGGTTGTTGCCCATGCATGTAGAGGACACCTTAAGCCAACTCATAATTTGAGCTATTTTCTCAGTTTGATGCTCGTTTTTCTAACTCCATTCCCCTCCAAATTCAATAACAAATCCAAAACTTCCTTTCTATCTCCTTCTTGAACTCGTTTCAATCACTCCATTGGGTTTGACACTCTAATTCATTGGGCACTACAAATCCAAAGTTTTTCCCATGGGGACCTGATGCAAGCATTTGTTTTGTGCCACTTGCAGGGCGGTGTCAACCTATTGAAGAATCATTTTGTGGGAGTTTGAGTAGGCTATGATTCTCCATTACAACCTCATGATCAGTAAAGTACTCTATCAATACTATGTTTTTTAACCTTTGTTTCAATACCCATAAATTATTCCTTTGTACAAGCCATTTTCTATCATGGACCAATTGATGAATTTCAAAGAATTTGAGCGTGAACACTTTTACCGATGTTGAGGATCCACATCTTAGGTTGGAAGATTGGCATGTTTTTTCACTTTTTCTTAGAAGGTTTATCACCTGAAACACACCAGTTTTTAGACTTGAATTATGGAGGCCAACTTTATAACATGGAATTGAATGAAGCACTTGATTTCTTTGAATATATGGCTGAAAATGCTGAAAGTTGGAACGGTAATCTTGGCCTTAATTGGGAGGGTGAACCTGTCTCTCCCAATGCGTTAGAACACATTAACCATTTTTTAGGATTACCAATATCTGTAAGCAACTTGGAAAACTTTTATGATTAGCTAGCCAAAATATTTTGAATGCCCAAGATTTAAAGGAAATCAAAGCTTCTTTAGATAGCTTGAGTTCCTTAGTTGTCCTAAACCAACCTCAGAAAATTTGGAAGAGTGATGGTGATTTTATTAATCGAGCCTACTTGGTCACAACCTTTTGTTCGAATGGATGTTGTTGTTGATGATGAACTCGCTCACCAAACCTAATAGCAGGATGAACCAATGAGATTTGATAAAACAGCTCATTTTCCCACCAACATGATCTCAAGAAGGAATAGAGGGAATGAATCAATCCATTCCATAGAGTTAAAGAGTCAAACTAGGATGGGAGGGGAAGGCATGTTGTGCAAACCAAAAATAGGGGAGGACAACGATGATTTTGTAGGTCGTAAAGTCATGTTTTTATTGCCTCTCATGACCATGAGATAACTGATTTCCTTAAAGAGTTTGAAAATATATCACCATATCTTCCTGGCTACCGGACAGCTTACCACATTGTGTTTTGGGCCCATATTTATTTTCTAATTGTCAAAGAATAAAGAGGGTTAAGAACATCTTCTATGACCCTTAAAATCATAGGTAATAAGTAGTAATAATAATAATGATCATAATAAATAGCAGGATTTCATTTGTTTTGTTCTTCCTTGCATTGTTTTTGTTTCGTTGAAGGATGTATGAAGTTGAATTTCAATGATAGCGGCCATGGTAGGATACCAATTATATGTTGAATTTTTTGTTTGTTAGACCAGGCCGAGTGGATAGAGCTGTTCAAATCAAGGGAAGAGTGAAGAGTGAAGAGAGAGAGAGGTGTTGAAGTCAATCACAACGGTTTTAGAGAGCAAAATTGAAGTTAATCACAATGGTTTTAGAGAGCAAAATTGAATTCAAATCACAATGGTTTGAGAGAGCAAAATTTTCAGCCCTTTCAAACGATGGCCCTTGGGGCCTATTTTATTGAAAGTTTGCTGACTAAGAGTCCCTATTAGATGACATAGCATAGACCAGTGAAACGATTCCATATGGACATGGACTAATAATATGTCATCACATGTACATTTTAAGTGACTCACCAATGAAATATATGTAGCAATTACACATGTCGCACTATTTGGTCTTCTTCCTCTCAATTCAGCTAAAACAAGCTCCATAATATTTTTGTCAATCTTGTTCAATGGCCTCCACCTTTAGCCACCGAACCAAAATCTTTGAACAATTTTGTATGCCTAATGTTGGGGAAGGTTAAGCCCACAACCAAGGTCCAGCAAACTCAATTGGGTTTTCCGAGTCTTGCTTCCAACTTGGCTAGGCATAAAGCATTTGAGCACCATGCTACCAAGCACGTTCAACGGATGTCTCATACCTAAGATGGGAGCAAAAAGAGGTCATCCTTTAACGTGCTAAGGCAATTCTCTCCATGTATTATAGGGTAGTACAGTTCCAAGTCTAGCTACAATTTCCGCCTCCTATTTAGTTTAAGACAGTAAGACACTACTAAATTGTGGCATATGTTTGCTTGGGCATACAAAAGAGTGAGAATTTCATAGGTTTGCAAGAATGAAGACATTGCCCCACGTAATCAGACACTCCCTCCAACAAATGGTTTAATTTGGACAGAGTTTAGTGTTGTTGAAGAAATTTTATGCGAAAGGTTATCTTATGAATAAATCTCTTTCAACTAATTAAATGCAAGTCATGCAAGAGCCTCGAAGACCGACGAGCCAGATCACTGACCATTCTTAAAACTAATCTACACACATCTTCCTCTTACAAGGAGTTAAAATCACCAACACATTTTCTATAGCTATTAATAGAAACAAAATTGATTTCCAATCTGCTACTAAAGAACTAGTGTTTTTGATAGATCAGCTCAGTGGAGCTTTATACCACCTCCCTTCTTACTTCGTTTGTTCTTTCCACCACCCTTTTTCTTTTGTCCTTTACTGATATAGCTGCTACTGCTTTCGTTGTTTCTAGATGGACCAGAATGTAACAAATGCTTCACATCTAATACACCGTTTCTGAAATGACCTTCACTTGATTTCAGCACTCTGTCCTCAGGCATGCGCCTCTCCACCACTCTTTTAGTTCCACCACCACCAAGCTTCCGTTCAAATCGTCCAAGAATCAAATTCTAAGAACAAAAATAGTTAGTACAAGTTTTGCAAAATGGTCCAGATGAGATATCAACTAGAAAAGCGGAACAAAACATCAATCACCTCTTGTAACATTTTCTGTTCTCTCTCCTTTGGTTCTTCATTTGTGCTCGTGCCTACACTTAATGGCAGTCTCTGCTTCTTAGGAGGCTATTACATTCAAGAACTTTAATCACATTACATATGTAAGTTACAGTTTTAAAATAATAAAGAAATAAATACAGATAAAAAGTTTTCAACCTTTCCACCTAAAGAAACTATCTTCTTATTTTCCAACTCCTTTCTTTCCTTCCAGGTCATTCGTGAGGAGCCTGAAATGGAATTAAATTTAAGTGAGCTTTCACTCGCGAAACTTGCATAAAGAACTATGCAATGGAATGGACTGAAATCAAGGTATATAAAAACCATGGAACAAATATGAACACGATGATACATCTGATAAATGTTCTCATTTCAGAAGAAAAAAACTGTCAAGTTTGAATAGGAACTACATTTATCTTTACATCAACTACTTAGAAATATATCAACTCAAATTCAATTAGATTGCAATCAAAACTATCAGAATTGTACCATCATGAGAACTGAGATGTAACAATTTTAAAACAAGTCCATCCTAATCAGATTTGTTACCATGTTCAAACTCAAGCGTCATGGAGCACCATGAGTATTTTAATCATTTATCAAAACTAAGGAAAATCCTGCCGGTCTTGATGAATTTCAGTTAAAATACACTGAAACTTTGTGAAATGATGGCCCAACCAACCCTTCTCTCTCCAGTGTTCTGCATCTGCATTCCAGACATATTACACAACTCCACCCACCAGACACATGCACAGAAGCCCAGCACTGCCCCAAGAAAGACCACACTGCTAAGAAGTGGGTGAAATTTGAGAAACCTTCAATGCAATCCTGGCTGAGAAGTGAAATCTAAGCCAGACCCCACCCATCTAGGAGAAACTTAACATATTTTGGTACACTCTATACTGTAGGCTTAGATACATCCATTCTTCTGGTGAGATTTCACAAACCTAGATAAAAAAAGTGGGATTCTATTTATTCTATTAAGGTGAGATGCCTCAACCTTCCCCTAGATGGTTGTTCTTTTTTTCTAATAAGGTTTTTTATCAATAATCCCGACTTTTCAACTTAAAACCCCATGAAGCCCATTCAAACCCTAATTGATACTACTACCTTCTCGGTCTAAGGCTGACCGCATCATCTCGATTTGGTAGTTCCATATCCTACTGAATTAAACCTCAATGATGTTGACAAATCATCTCCATCTAATTACTTTGTCATGGAAACTTCTAGGAAGATTCAGACCACAATTGATCGTCAACCACACTCACAATTGTTCCACTTTCTAACAGAATATCATTATTGAAAACTCATCATAATTTTCCAATTTACAATGTTTAGAGCTTGTCAAAATTTCATCAATAAACAGAAGGAATCAAACCCTACTATTTGCCTTATGAAGGAACTCACTACCAGCTGGTGGTAGGCCATGCACAACTACTATGATTATCACAACGGGGTGATACCACATCCTTTTTGTGGATTTTAAGCTATATTCTTTTTTCTGCTTTTGATAGTAAACTGGTAGTAGCTATAAGAAATAAAGGAATACAAAGAAGGATGGTAGTCCCTTCACAAAGAACACACACCCCCAAAGGAACACAAAGAGGTCCCCTCTTCACAGACTGTCAGCCTCCTGATGAGCTGGTCAGGGCTCACACATGGAGGATACTACATTCCTTGACAAATGAAGGATCCAACAAATCCAAAGATCATACCTCCACAAGCCTCTGCTCCATGTGGAAGCCCAGAGAATACAATAGAAGTTCCATCTTGACCAATGAGACTATAACACCCCATTAAAGCGGCCTCTTTCTCTACAATAACAATGCAACTCCCCCAACCTCAATGAACCATTTGTGAAGACCAAATCAAACCCTCCCTGTTGTCTCCTAAAAATGCTCTCAATACAAGTGGCCTGATTACTCCATGGCATCCCATAAACTAAAAGCCTTGACCTTGAAGACAACCATAGGAAGGAGGTCACTTAAGGAGATGGTCTCCTTCCACAATGGCACAACATCAATGCCAAATCACAGAAATCAGCAAAAAAAGAATTTCTAAAACTTTGTGAGATGTAACTCCAATCCTCAGAAATTATAGTGAATGGAATTTCTGTCAACACTTTCAGACTTCCACACAGAACATGAATTAGAGTTATGACTTTTGAACAACTTTTGACAACTACTTTCATTTATCCAAACAAACCCAAATTTGCAGTATCATCAGATTTTTGGGGGAAAAAACATCAATAGTAACAATACTAAAGAACTAGTGATCCATGTAATCACCTTAAGTTAACAAATAAATAACAAGTTGACAAAGGATAATCACAGGTAATAATTAAATTTTTGGATAGGGAAATGAAGAATACTAGTGGGGTTGCTTATTTTTGGTAATCGCCCCTTCTGCTTGTGTTCGTGATACTTATTAATTTAATATAAATCCTTTTACCCATCAAAAAAAAAAAGAAAAAAAATCCTGTCAAACCTCACATACCAGACGAGAAATCCACACAAAATGTCCTACCAAATATTTTTTCTCTGAACACCCATTTCGTTTCCCTTGGTTCTCCAGTTCCTCCATCCACCCCATACACCATCAATAATCCAATTCCCAAAATCTTCTGGTCTTCCAAAATCTATTGCAATATTCGTACAAATAAGAGCAAGACTTAACAAAAACTAACAAGACCTTCAGCGTCATTTCCCTTTAAGTCCAACCAAAAAATCCGCACATCAAAGAAAACCAACCTGAATCTTGATTGTGGCTACTAGAACTGTTCAGATGGTTTAGAATAATTCTGAAAACTTGGGTTAGGTTACTTTTTACAAAAAAGACCATTGAATCAACTCTATAATTATTAAAAAAAAATTTCGAGAAGGTCGCAGTATTTGCCTTTCTTTGAATCCAGCTTTCTTTCATCTCCCTGAAATGAAAGCCATTAGGTTGAATCTGATTGGAGTTCGCTAAAATGCACAATCTCATTGATGGGGGATGCAAAACCATGTCTGGAACATGGATAACACGTCGATCCTAACAATTTCCTGCATGCACAACCTCACATACCACCACACATATTCCTCTGCACTACCTTACCAGTGACATATACCAACTCTCAGAAAGGACAGGGCCATCAGGTTCACTCAATTTTCAACATCAATTAACTATTTATCTTAAAAGGACCAAACCACTATAACAACTCAAACAGTAATAATACTAAAAGAAGCCTCTCCAAAAACGCTCTAAACTTATTTGTGTTCTCATCCATTTAATCCAATTTTTATGTATGCGCTTCTTTTGTTTGTATACTGTGTTATATTGTGCTTGGGCCAATAAATCACGCTAAATGGACGAGATAATGGAGAGGTACAAACCCTAAACTTTGCATTAAAAAAACAATAAACTGGAAAAAGATGGATTATTTTGTGAAAGAATTTTGGCCCTTGCAAGTAGGAAAACAAACCCACCCACTTTATATTTTGGTACGTCAAAATTAGAAATGCACATATAATAGCTTTGTAAGGCTTTAATTAAAATGTGACAAAGAGTGTATAGTGTGTACACGGATACCATTAATTCAGCCAAATATACCCAAGTTGAACATAATATCAACATGTTCATATGAGAGATACAACACGTTCATATTAGAATGATCCGACACAATTTTTTTGTGTTTGACATGACAAGATATGGGTGCATGTCGACTGAATACAATATGAAGTTGTGTTGACATGAATTATATGAGTGTGGTCGACATGAGATATGAGCGCATTTGACATGATACGATATGGGTTCATGTTGAACATGATACCATACAGGTGCATGGTTGACATATACAAACAGGTGCACTGTCAAATACACCTTATATTGCATCGGAATATAGTGGCTCCTCATATTCTTTTTTTTCTTTTATTTTATCAATTAATAGCTTAATCATCAATACAATTATTCATGCTTATCTCTTTCTTTTTAAAAAAATTATATAAGATAATGGTAATAATAAAATTGTAATATAAAGAAAAAGAATTTTTGAAATAATTAAAACCTTGTACTAAGACCGCTTTATCTCGTTTCTAGTTTTTAAAATATATATAGAACAAATTAAAGATTAATATAATAAATTAAAATCAATGAAATTAAAGAAATAAAAGTGATTTAACATAGCACACAAATTTAATGATAAAAATATTGAAATTAAATACAAAAAAAAAAAAAAACTAGAGGATAAATTATAATAATTAATCTAAAAAATTACATAAGATGTTTTATCAACATCGTTTTTAATATAAAACAATAAAATTTTTAAAGTTTTAAACTGCCAAAGTTACTAATATTGTGGTAAAAATTTCTTAAATATTTTTCCCAACATCTATTGAAAATAAAAAGACCTATAATTAAACTAGGTTTCGTCCAAAAATTACAATTAGTTGAATATAACGCTTAACATCTATTAAAATAGAAAAGGATTACAGATCTATTTCTAAACTACAATAACAAGTGTTATAAAAGATAACTTATATTTTCTCATGTGCTATTTTAGTGCGAAATTTATTTTTATTAATATTACAATCCAATAATGGGCCATAGTTGAGATCCTTGTAAGCCTAATCCCAGTGTTAATAATTTTGGATGCAAATGATCCAACACCTACACATATACAACACCGTAATGCCAAGTACCTATCCCATTAACACGTTTACAATGACATGTGTTCCTACAACTAACTACATGGAGGAAACCTCTCGAGTGTAGAGATGAACGTTTCTAACTTCCCTAATTTGATCAAAAAAAGATACATAAAACTAAACAGCTGATCAAACTAGAGAAGAGTCATAGGAAAGAGGGAGGAAACATATGTGTTCAGCAGCCACGAACTTTTTTTTCATGTAATTTTTTTAAGTGGTAGAGACCAGAGAGCTGATTCTTTAGCATCTATTTCTTCTTCTCCCTTTTTTCTAAAAATAAATTGTAGTCTAATATTTTCGCCAAACCATCACTTTATACAAAGTAATGGAG
>JBAPGN010000141.1:0-34580 GCA_037355405.1 Vitis amurensis
TGACCCTCATTTCCCATTTGCAATGTGTGAGCAGTGAAATGAAAGAGATTTTCAGAGGTCAGAGATGAGATTCTGAGGACGGCATCTCTGGTCATGTCTTGAGTGACCCAAATCTCATCTGATGGTTTGATTAATTCAATTTTATTTTTCCTTTTATGAAGGGATACCTCAGTGATTCTAGCTGTGTTTCAGCCCTCAAGCAGACCAAGGCAAGTTTTGCTTTTCAATGTATTCTGACTGATGAGGAGATAAGACAAGTTAAAGTCTTCTCAAATGAGAGGTCCGCATCCCACCTCTTTATGTGACGCAGTGGGTCGATTAGGAGTGCACTGATATTATAATGGAGATATTGAAGGCATTGGTATGAATACACATGTTTGACTATGATGTTGATCCTGAACAGCAAGAGTTATGAACCTGGTCAAGTATACAGTTCTTTAACAGAGCCAAATTATTGCGTTGCATGGATCATGCCACTATTCTGCACCTTTGATATATTTTTTTTTGGACGGGCCATGGGTTGCTATATTTGCTTGAGATAGGCACCGATGTGATCATGTTTCCTGGGCCTCAGAGCGAATTCGTTAGGCATCCCCTTTGGTATCCCATCAAAACACAATGTTGGAGGATGGGGATTGGCTTCAACATTAGGTAGTTTACCCAAAGGAGTTGACTGGGTACGGAAAATTCAATGTAGCGCGGAGATGATTTCATTCGTGAAGTAACGTTATACTCTTTGGGATTATGAGTCTTGTTGGCAGTGCGTCATATCAATGATGACCCCAATGTTGCACTGATTTCAAGATAAAGATGAGTCTTCGGAATCAGCACAGAGAGAAAGAAAGAATCATTGCAAATTCTCGGTTGTGGAATGGCTAATCCCCTAATGACCACTCATAATTGATTAACAAATGTGCAAAACTACCTTTTTCTTATATACCCATTCAAAGTGGTTCTCCTCCTGGGTTACCGTGCCAACACTGAGTGAGGGACGACTGTCGTTTCTCAATTTGCCCAAGTTCAACAGCATCACATGCCCTCTTCCCGCCTATCAAAGCATGTTGCTCCCCCATTGCTGGAACGAAGCAATAACAATTCCATCTTAGACAGAGCAGATCATCATCCGGCTTCCCGCAATCATACGGCTCAAGTTTGCATTGCTATACAAGGTTACGCTGATGAGAATGTTAGAGTTGGTTCTCTCCGTCGCTATCGATGGTTTCAAGCAAAAGGGGAGTTATACTCGCACTGACGGAGTCTCAGGCTCATATGTGCATGTTTCCCCAAGCAGCATTGTGCCTAAGGCTGCATGCTCATTATGCAAGCTAGAGAAGTAGATGCCACTCAATGCTGGGCAGGTCAAAATCAAATGGGCAAATGAATTGAGTGAAATGCCTCCTTGGCGAACTTCATCACTCAGGAGGAGCATCAAAAACGCCGCTCCGGGCTGTTAGAAGCGGAGTTGATCAGTGAGAAGATGATAAAACCTGATATTATAATGGACAGGGTCAGCCAAGCAAAGAAAAATGGAGGAACTTCATTTACTCAAGACCAAGTGCCAAAGTGTGCATTCGGAGATGTTCTAATATTTGTTTTTGGATCTTCGATAGACATAATGGATTCAGCCTGCTTCATACTCAAAAGAGAAACCTTCTAAACTATGTTTTAGCCCATATTCCTCCCAACTTAGCAATAATGAGTTGTAGCTGTCTGCCTGGACTTCAGCTTGGCAGGTTTGTTGAGACAGACATGATTCAGAGGAAGCCACAAACGTGCAGGAATAAACTATTACCTTGGTTTACATAGTAAGGAATGGGTGGTATTGTTGCTTCCATGTTGATTCACGTGACATATTTGAATCCGCGAAGTGATTATTTATACATTGTCAGCAAACCATAGATTGAATCGATGAGAGGAAAGAGATGTGTCCTGCAAAGGGGTTCTCATTGTCTAAAAAACCTTCACCCGCTTCTCTCCTTAAACACTAGACTGACAAAAAGTTAATATAACTCTAATGCAAAGTTGGACCAAAATCAGCAACAGTCTGGGGAGTCTGAAGAAATTGTAAAAAAAGCAGCGACTAAACGAATGAGAGAGAAACAATGGCATTTGTATCTAGTCAAGCATGAGTCTGGTTTTCGTTTGAAGCTTTGGCAAAGGCTCTCAAGAGCAAAACCCAGAGCATTTCCATCATGTTTGTTTTTGTCAGCTTCCTACATGCATACATATGCTCACCTTCTCTTAGACACAGTAATAGAGGAGTAGCCGAGTTGCTTGCTTTAACACTTGCAATCCACGTTCAATATTGCAAAGACATGGTAAGACAAGACCTTTTCCTGCTTGCCTTCGACACGCTTTCATCCCATGATCCTGAGGAACTCAATTGATCTGATTTCCCCACGATGAAAGATATATAAAAGCCCTAAAAACTAGCTTAAGGAGATCCTGTTATTCGTCAGTTGAGATTGCTGAAAGTTCTCTCAGACCGAAACAACTCTATAGCATTGACTGTGGAATCATAAAGGAATTAGCTCAAGAGATTGCAGTACAAATGGAAGTTCGAACTTTGCAGATGGAGCTCAGAGTTCAATTTTATTTGAGAAGGCAATCAGAACTGCCAAGAGATTAATTGGTGATGATTACTAAAAGAAGTTAAATGGGAAATACACACAGCGGCTACTAATACTAGAGAATGAACTGAGGATAAGAGTGCTATTTTAATCCTCAAATATCATCAATTTCATCGTAGGGTCTTTAGATATCAAAACCCTTTTTCAATGCCCAAATTTGTTGCCATTTTCCTTCGCAAACCATTTGCATTTTCTTTGTTTTTTTAAGAAACAACATTTCTAAAACGTTTTGAAAAAATTGTGAATTTAAATTCTTAATTTCGAAATAATGAATTTATGGAATTAATTCATGCAAAAATAAAACGGCTTGTAGCCCCACATAATATGTTTTGCATGATCGACTTGATTGATTGATTGATTATGCCAGACATGATTGATCTGCTCTATGACATGCATGAGATATCCCTTTTAATTGTGCACTAACCCCCCTCTTGAATAGCGCATGATGCTTTGTTCCTAGGTACCACTTTCATTCTCAATCTGGTTAGTTATATGCATTTTTGACTCTCGTTTATGTGCATGATCGCTTGAGTTATTTAATTGAATTTTCTATTGCATGTATGTCAGCTTTATTATTAGTAGAGACCCGACTTTAGGACTTAGAGGAAAGTCTATGTTTTTACTGTACCTTCCCGATAAATAATCTGCACCCCGACCCCTTCCATTTTCGTAAGTCACCTCTTTCCAAAAATAAGGAGCCGCCTACTTAGGTTTCTTCTTATTTTGTTTACCTTTAAAATAAATAAAAATAAGTAACGACTCCAAGCATTTTCTAATAAAAATCATTTTTGAAAAAAATCGAGCTCACCATCGCAGGAAAGCTTATGAGCGAAAATACGAGGTCCCATAATATAAATTGTTTTTTTCAAAAATTTTCAAATAATATGTTTCATTTATTAATATTTTTATTTTTCATTGAATAAGAAATTTTATAGAAAAAAAGGGTTTTTGATTTTTTTTTATTACTTTCCATTTTTTTCATTGTGTATTTACTTATAAAAGTAATATTTATAATCAAAAATTTTGACAATATCACGAGATCTATGATAAAATCCATGACTTAACATGTCAGTAAAAATTTATTTAAATATTAAAATTTATACTACAATCTAAATTAGTAGAAAACTTTCAAAAAAAAAAAACTCATATTTTTAAATATTTCAACATTCCCTTTTTAAATGATTTATCCTTTTATTTTTAAAAAGTTATCACTTTTATATCATCATCGATTTATTTCTTAAAATCATTTTCAAATTTCAGTCGTTACATTTTTCAAATGGTGTTGCGATTTTTAAATTTCGATATTACAAGAGACAAAAAATCTTTAGTTTCCTTATATTATCTTTTGAAGAGAAAATCACGGCATCCCTAAAGTATCCAGAATTTTCACTTTACTCTCAGGTTATGAAATTTATTACACCCTTGACTAACGTGACTATTTCGACTTCAAAAACTTTTTGTAGAAACAAATAAAACTATCCTCCAATTTGTTTTCTTTATCTTAGCCCTCTTAAATTATGATTGCATTAATAGTTCCACATACTTTATCCACTAATTAGTGCTAGACGTGAAATGTGAAAAATAAAATAGCATGAAGAAATCACGAAAATAAATGCGTTCTCTGTGACCTATCCTTCCGATTCTTGATTTTTATATATTCATATTCTTTTTACTCTCCTTATTTTGATTTCCACATCTATTTCACATTTTTTAAATTTATTTCTAAAAATATTTTAACATTTTCCATTTCTATTTTATTAAAGAATAAAACAGACACCACAACATATTAAAGACTTCTTAATCTATATTTTTTAATTTTAAATTTTTTTAAATAATTAATTTTTATATTTATAATTGAATAATTAAATTTTAGTAAAAGTAAATATTATTTTACAATTTAAATTTATTTTTAGTTTATTTTCCTATTTTTTTATTACACCATAAATATAACATTTAGTACATTTTAAATAATTAAATGAAACTTTCATTAAAATTAATATTAATAATATTTAAAAATATTTGGACCTCGCATTTTTCACCGTGCTTCCCACTCGGCCGGTTGATACTTGTTTTTTTATTATCAGTGAGAATATATTTTAGAAAAACTTAGAGTCACCACTTATTTTTGTTTTATTTTTTAAAGGGAAAACAAAATAGGAAAGAAAACCATAAGCGTGACTCTTTATTTGGAAAAGACGGTTTGTGAAAATAGAGACGGGTCTAGGTTCAGGTTACTTATCAGGAGGGTACGACGAAATAGTGTATCACCCCTCTAAGCCCTATAATGAAGTCTTTACTAAACAAGGTGAGACAAGTGTGACAATTGATAAAGAAATCAATGGATACCAATAAAATGATCAAATAATAAAAGGAATTACGCATGAGAATAAGCAAAGTGGGAGTTAGATTGAACCTTAGCAAATAATAAAAGGAATTACGCATGAGAATAAGCAAAGTGGGAGTTATGATTAACCTTAGCAGCAATAATAATCCACATAAATGAAATAAGTTAGCTCATAATGATAATGTTAAAATATCTCACACCAAAAATTGGTCAAAATCAAACAATATCAATCAATGCACTTCACCTTGAATTATCTAAAGAAAATATATGGATAGTTGGGCACCACCAACAGCCCAAATACTTTTGATGAATTGTTCAATGACAGTTCCAATTATTAAAATTATGAAAATTCATTCATGCTATTAAAATCGTAGAAAACGGAAAATATTTGGAGATCAAAGAAAATTTGTAAAGTGCTACTTAAGGAAAATGTAGGTAGTTTATTTAAAAAAACGGCGATTGTGACTCTAAACCACTAAGAAGAAGAAGAAAAAGAAAGAACTTTAAAATTATTTGAAAACCGTTATGGAATTAAAATTATTTAAAAAAAACTAGAGTTTTAAAATGAAATCTTGAAAATAAATTAGAATGGAATTTTAAAAAATTATTTTGAAAATTGGAGTTCTGAAAATTGAAGTTTGAAAATTAATTTGAAATTGGGAATTTGAAAAATAATTTATTGAAAAATGGAAGTTGAAAATTGGAATTGAAAATGATTTTGAAATTGAATTGAAGAATGATTTGAAAATTGAGTTTAAAAATTATTTGGGAGTTTTGAAATTATTTGAAAATTTGAAGTTTGAAAATTAATTTGAATAATTGGATTTGAAAAAATATTTGAAAATTGAAGTTTAAAATTAAATTTGCAAATTTGAATTTTGGAATTATTAACATGATAAGTTTTGACCAATTAAATTTAAAAATAAATTTTAGAAATTATTGAAAAATTAGATTGAAAATTGGAATTTGGAAAATAACTTTGATATCAAAGATAAAAATGAAAAAAAGATAAGATCGTGTTGGTTGGATTGCAATGCCAAATGTGCCATGCCATGAGTGGGTCGGCTGCAAAGGTGGGGCCGAAAGATACGAAGAGCATGGATTGGAACTGCACTGAAGCACCCCAGTAGTCCGAGCACAGTCATGAGTGTTAGTACCCTCCCTCTGAAGGACACAACACGCAACACAGTGACACCTGGCATCATTATCAGCCGATCGCCATCATCCGGATGTCCCTAATACATATGATGCGTTCCTCATATCCGACTGCCTCAAGAGAGCAACATGACGCTTATAAAGCATATGACGTCCCGGACACTCCGTAACACGTCCGCTCCACAATACATACGACAATCAACATGCCATCCGGATATGATCATCCGCGATCATTGACTACAAGTAAGGCATACTTACACCATCACAACAAAACCAGCCATTACCCCTCTTTCACCTGCAGAAAGTGATTAGACAGGTGAAGTTACAACAAGTCACTTCCCTCGATCATTCTACATGATCACTCCCATGATCTCTGAAGCCGCATCACCCTACCATGGTTTCTGACAGCCGCTTCGTAGAGTCATGATGACCCTCCACTGCCTCCAAATGTCTATCACAAACATCAAAACTATCTCCTCGCATTAATGAGAGAAACAACCCCTGACCCATATAATATATAAGCCTCACAATGAAAGAGGAGGTAATCTCTCTGATACCTAGGAAAACCCAACTGATTTATTAATCTCTCTCTGGACCATGGCTAACAAAACCATCGGAGGTCTGCATTCCGACACACCTGTCCGCATGCCTTTTGCACGGTATTAACGACGAATCAAAGAAACCTTTGAATGTGGTGAATCGCGACCATCCATTTGACAAACCCACGTGATCATTAAGACGCAATGGCATCAACATTGCGCCGTCTGTGGAAACTACTATTTTCATTGATTCAGTCACTCAGCAAGATGCCACACCTTCCCGAAGCCAATCCTCTATAAGAGGAGAGAAGATAAATCTTGAATGCGTCAAGCCATCGGAAATAAAGAAGACAGTCTGCAACGAAAAACAACTGGAAAGCTCTCCTCCAGAGACAGAAATTAAGAGAAGAAAAAACGCACCGTTGTACGCATTCAGCCTCAACGCAGACCTCCTCTCCGAACAGCGTTCGAGAGGCCAGGTGCAAACCTCAGAGCGCCAGAGCCAGATCCAAATATCCTTGGGTCAGCAGAGCTATCCCAGGAGCAACAACTGAGCCTCCATAGCCACACACACCCCATTGCCTGAGCTCCCCGTGAGGAAAGCTCAGACTCCACTATTCAGCAAAAGACAACTGATAAAAATTCACATTGTCAAGTTCAATGGTTTGCAAGCTAGCCCCACAGGCCTAAAGATCTAACCGGACCAAACGCCACACTTGGGCGCCACGCACCTGACCTATATCACTCCATGTGCACAGTGTTGCCCTGCACGGACCCCTTGTCACCCCAAGTAGCGCACAAATCACTCACACCACCGCAACAACCCAACTGGAAAACCTCCCAAAACGATGCCAACCCTCGGCTCCATCAGCAAAAGCTGGCACACAGCTCTCCCAACGCCCTTTGCTCTTCATATGTCCTTACGACCCCCAAGGGGATTCCTTCGTACCAATAAATTTATCCCCACATACGATGGAACCAAACAATCGATCACACATCACTTCGACAGCTCATTGGACGCTCAGACTATTCGCAACGATCCGCTACTGCTGTAAAGTATTTCCCCCACCTACAAGGACAGGCCCTTTCATGGTTTCATCGTCTACCTCCCAACTCTGTTGGCAATTTCAGCGACCTGTTCGAAGCTTCGTAGGATAATACTTGTGCTACTGCTCGACACATAGCAGAATATCAGCACCCTGCAGAACATAAAAATGCAAAGATTAACGAATCCTGGAGGGAATTGTGAAACCATTTGCCAGGCCTACTTAAATAGAGCTTGCAGCATGATGCTGTCCTATCAATCTTTCACGAAGCATTCTGTCCAGGCACTCCATTTTCGCAATCACTGGCCAAAAAGCCTCCTACAACGTATGACAATTTGTTCATACGTGCCAACAAATATTTAAGCTCAAGATACTGCGTGCAGCCCACTCAGCAAGTCTGGTTGCCGTAACGGGCGTCTACGAGTGACACGAAAGAAATGCTAAACCTCCGCGGGCCAGGGCCGTTCCCGATCGAAGGCAAGACTGGGACGAGTCGCCGGATAGCCGCCTCTCACACCCTCCCAATCATATGAAAAACTTCTCATGATTCAAGGCATTGTCGACTTCAAGCTGCCTAGAACCCATCGGAAACGGACCCATCCCGTGACAACTCGTAGCAAGAAATGTGCCTTCCACAAACCATGGTCATACAACAGAGATCATTCCGGTCCCTCAATATACTGGTTGAGAGGCTCATCAAAGCAAAACATAAAACAATACCTCGCTCATTGTACTAGAGAAGGGACGCATACCCAACATCACAATTGGCCCCTAGGGCCCAGCCCCCCAAGCAGTCAGCTTAAACATATCAACGGGGCCCATCTGACGAAATATGACTCATGCGGAACAAACGTGCATGAAATGTTGCGGGCCGTGTCAATACGCGAAGCATAGATTCCATACGACCGCGTGGTCTAACTTGGGAGAACCCCTCGCCCCATAGAGGACAATTCATTCTTCCCACCAATGGATCCCACCCGGACACTCAGCCACACGCGACGCCCTCATCCTCTCCCAAGATAGATATTTCGATTGTAACGTATCTTGGTTCGACCCACAGTCGGCCATCTGCAAGCATCGTTCATGGCCATAGGGACCAAAAGTCTTCGCGGGCCTTGAAAACCCCGTGACGATATCTTATCCGAATTCACTGATCATCAACCCACATCCTTGGAGACTATCATACTACCGCCCGTCCAAGACTGACCCAGTCACTCTCAAGACAATCTCGATGTGCAAGAGTTATCCACCTTCAATGGTCATTTTGGGCGCCACATGGGCTTCATTACAATGAAACCATCCCTTGCTAACTTATCACAAATGGTGAGTATCCTCACCAACGAGGGCAAATTCACTGTATGCAGCCAGTTAGCCGCTGACAGTGCTACCAAAATAGCACGAAAGCAAGGAACCAGCCAGGAGATGCATCTACTCCCCTGAACCCAGCATGCACATACCAATACAATATTGGTCCGACGACAAGATCCCCCCTGGCAAGCAGATCCCTTACAAACAATCCAAATTTCAGAAAAGAATACATCATCTCCGAACATCAGTTCCCTCCTGACCAAGAAGAAACCCAGAACATGCAAAAACACCCTCCGACGCCAACCATGACTCTTCGCCCGAATGGCACATTCTTGCAATTGATAGGAATTCATCCCTCTTATGCCTCTCACAAAGTAAACGTCTTTTCACTGCCGAACCGGTCCGGCCAGAAATTAGCGCTTTCACCCGATAACAAAACAGTTAATCCAGAATGAGTATTGACAAGTTTCGAATTGATTCATCAAGAGTATCCTATCGGATCGTCTGCGCAAACACACCGTGTGGTACCAAAAAAGAAGGAAAGTGCGAGTTTTCTAGATTACCACCAATCTCAACACATGCATGTCCAAAAGACAGTTTCCCCTGCCAACGAATGATCAAATTGTGATTCCACTTTATCGGGCAAGGAATGCTCTCTTTCTGGATGCCTTCTCCGGATATCACCACATTCCATGTCCCCGGATGACGAAGAAAGACAGCATTCAGAACACCACACGGCCTCTATTGCTACAAATCATGTCATTCGCGACTCAAAAAATGCTGGCCGCCACTTACAATAATGATACGAGGATCTTCAAACCTCTGATAGCATTACGATACTAGAGTATATATTGACATTATCGTAGTTAAAAAGCAAACCCGAGCAGAGCACTGTCCTTCACTACAAAGATTTACCTCCTAAGAAGGTATTGACATGAAGCTAAAATCCTGTCTAAATGGCCTTGGCAAAGCTGGCAATTCTGGATTTATGGTCAGTCAAAAGGGATAGAAGCAGCCCGATCAAGTCAACTGGACAGTCATGAACACCTCCCTCCCAGAACAAGAAGGCAGCTACAACCGACTCACAGCAGCTCGTCGCACTATTGCGTTTAAAGCCCGCTTCACTGATGATTGCGACCTTCTTCTGGCAATACGAAAAGCTGGAGCACACGGATGGACGGACAGTTGTCAAAGTGCTTTCGAAAAAATTAAGCATTGTCTTATGCAAACCACCATCCTAAGCAGCCCCATCCCAAAAGAAAAATTATACATGTATTGCTGCTATCGAGTGGGCAACAGCGCCGTTCTATTCCTGCCCCCTCACCCAAGGAGCACGAAACCTATCTACTATGTCAGCAGCGCATGTAACTATAAACCATGTATTCAAAAATGAGCTAACAGCCTTAGCCCTTCGAACGCTGCCCAGAAGCTCCGCCCTTATTTCCAAGCCCACCCGGTGATTACACTGACTGACTAACTCCTTCGCAACATTCTGCACAAGCCAGATTTAACCGGGAGAATGCTACAATGGGCCATCGAATTGACGCGAATAGAATTCCAACCCAGATTATCCATGATAAGGCCAATAGAATGGACGACTTCGTGCTAGAAATATTCACGAAAGACCCAAACCAACACCACGAATCAAGTTGAACCAAAGATGTCAGACTCACGATGGTTACGAAGCTCACGCTCATTCAGTGCTCTGAGTTGGGCTCTACTACAGTCCCCAACTGCAGGAACATCTGAGAGCCAAGCCATCGCCGAACTGGGATTCTCTTGATCTAACAACGAAGCAGAACCGAGGCCATCTTGTTCCGATGGACCTTCGCCCTAGCTCTATCCGTCTCCAAACTCGGAAATTCTACAGCCGTACTCACAAACTCGTGGCTAAGCATAGATCCAAGAAGAATATGAGGCTAAGGATGCACGCATGCACGATACTAGCTAAAGTAAGAAACACCTTTCAGCAATTCACCGAATGACAATCGAAAAAATCAAGCAGAGCCCGACAATGGGCGTGCTGACGCCTTGGCCTTCATATAGCTGCCTCTCTCCATCAAAGAACCATTCTATTTGCCTATACATGTGCAAGCCAATCCCTCTTCGCAGAGAAACCTCACTTGCACACACCATGAGGCAAGTCAAACGAATATATCAAGAATGACGCATGACATCGCCAGAATATCTCCGGACAGCGCACTCTACCCGGAATCCTTAAACAGGCCACAAAATCAGAGTGCAAGACTGGCCCGTTTCACCCGAATGGGGGCACTTACAAGCAGATCCTTCACAGGACCTTATCCTTCGTTGCATAGGGCATTCAGGAAGCCCAGTATGAGCTGATATTGACAATGAGGGATATGCGGAAATCATTCGCTCTACTCAGAGACGATCATCTGACATAGAGCCCATTCGCAAGATATATTGGCCAACAATTGAAGAAAGGATGCCGCAGCATATGTCAAAAAATTGATAAATGGTCAAAGATATGCTTCCATTCCCCCATATGCCATCAGCAAGCTTAAGAAAAACTCATCTCAAGCCCATGGCCCCTTTGCCGCAATGGGGCATGGAACATAGGGGACCCTCCCTCACAGCGCCTGCTCAGAAGAAATTTCCTCCTTCGCCATGATTACTTAGAAATGCAGGTGAACTGAAGCATATTGCTGCATCAAAGAACAAGATGTCACCAATTCGTGTGAAGAACATTGTTACCGTTGGAAGTCCCCAAACCATCATAGCTGACCAATGGTCCACAATTGAACAGCATTGATTTAGGAATTTACTGTCGGAACTGAAATCCGGAATTCATACTCTACACCCTTATCCTCAAAGAATGGGCAAGCAAAGCCACAAACAAGCACCCTTATCAATGCCTTAAAGGAAAGGCTTGAGCAAGCCAAAGGAAAGTGGGTGAGAGTCTACCCGGCGTCCTTATGGCCTATCAAAACCACACCCGGAAGACCAAACAGAAAACACTCCTTCGCCTCGATATGAATGGATGCAGTCATTCCCCACTGAAAATAGGCCTTCCTACTATCCGCACTGACGCAGCAAAGCAAAGTAGCCAAAACGCGGAATAGGGAGGAAATTTGGATTGGGCAGATGAAAAAGGAGAGCTGCAGCCCATCCGGATGAAAGATTATCAACAAAGGGCATCAGCACATGTACAACGCAAAGTGAGACCAAGAGCTTCAAAAATGGCTACGCTAGTCTTAGAAAGTTTTGGAACAACACTGCTGAAATAGGCGCAGGAAGTTCCAACTAAACTGGGAAGGAACCCATATATAGTTCTAAGGCAAATGAAAATGGAGCCTTATCATTACAAAAGTTAGACGGATTCCAGTTACTCAGACCATGGAATGTGTCTCAATAAAGCGAGTACTATCAATTAAAAATCAAGACCAAACACAATGAAACAAGGAATAGTGTTTATTGATATAGAATAAATATAGACAAGAGCCTCCGGACCAAAAAAAATACAGATCAAGAATATTACAGAAAAAATTACAAAAGAAAGTATCGGGACAGGCTTTCATCTCAAGCTCTTCCTCCTTCACCCGAGAAATTGAAGGACATCTCGCTTTTCCATCTTCTTCATACAGCACATAGCCGAATAAACCGGTATTCATCCCACTTGTTTTTTATATTCCCTTCAAGTTCGCTCCCTCTCTACAGCAAATCCCTTCGAGCTCTCTTTTTGCGTTATCCAGCGCAGACTGCAAATCTTCCTTCTGCTTTCCTTTTCAATAGAAACTTCTGTCCGAGGTGCCTCCCCCCCCTCAGCCGGGCTTGCCTCATCCTCTGCTATCATACACGGAGACCGTTTAATCTCCCGACTTGTGCCTCAGCCAACTCCACCCGAGGGCCTTCATTGTTCCTCTTTGGAGCGCGATAAACTGCTTCAGCCGTTCTCCAGTCTCAGCGCAACTTATTTCATCTTTCTTGCGCCGAGAGGTGAAGGTCTCATATAATCAGTGAGTCCGCACGCAATGCAGGTGAAAAGATCGTGTTGTTGGGCCATGGCCGCAGGAGAACCACCTCAACCAGCTCGACAACAAACAGATAAAGTAACAGTCACTTAAATATACCACAACAACACATCAGAACAACAAAGAATCCAAAAGCAAACACAAAAAAAAACAGCTATTATACGTTTCCACCATCTCAACATCTTGCGAAGCATATCGATGGCAGTCAGACCGGTGAATTTTTTCAGCTTATCTTCGCACTACCGCATAGCAAAAGGCAAGCGAGTTGCAGCTAGCGTCTATCCTAACAGTCCCCCGGATGAGCAATAGAGTGACCTTCTTGTTCCCGGGCGCGGGCCCTCAACATTTCTCGCCGGACGGTTTCTTCGGTGCATCCTCATCCAGGACACCACCGGACGGCTGGAGTCCTCATTGCCATCTCCACTTCGCCCCCCTCCGGTCATGAGTGTCGTGCGGCCTAATGCGCAACTTAACTTCAATCTCTTGCTGACGATCTTGAAGCGCCCGAGAGTCCGCGATCTCAGATTGCCACCGAACGCGCCTCTTTGAAGATGGCCCCTTCACCAGACAAGACCAAATTCCGGACGTAAGAGGGCCTGACTTGCATTTCTACCCCTGCTTCCTCCATCGGTTGCACAAACGGCTTCAGCCTGCATCAGCATCCGGAATTAGGTGCCGGAACTGGTGATGACGCAGCTTCCTCACCATTAGCCAGACGGCAACCGCGGCAAGGAGGTACTCGAGTTGGCAAGCCCCCGACAGATTCCGGCCGCTGAGATAGATGTGAGGTTAGCAGCATTCACTGCTCTTCTATTATTACATCCGCCTCATGTATCTTATAATATATATCTCTGGGAAAGGGGCTCCTTCTTATCCTCTCTCATCTCTCATCTTTTTCTGGGGCTTCTTTTGAGGAGAGGCTGCGTCCGCAGTTTCTTTAAGTCGTGAGCCGACACGGATAGTTGTTCATCTTTCTTCTCCCGATCTCCCAGAGCGCTCAATTTTCAGCATCAGCATCTTTATCCTCCTGTAGATCGGGATCCTTTACAGTTGTAATGCTCTCAGCACTAACCTCCTTGGCGCTTCCTGGGGAGAACTTGTTACAACAATCCTGTGACTCCCCGGAACGACCGCCATTTCAAATTCCGCGCGGAAAGCAGCTCTATGTGCCTCTCCTTGGCCTGTCTATTCTCGAATATTTCTGACATTTAGCAAAAAATGCCTTTTCACCCAGTCCACAAGTGGAGCCCTCAATCCGGACTGCATTAACAGAACAAAACTGCCCTGAGAATACCATCCGAAAAAATCAACAAAAAGACAACAAATCACAAAACCGGACAAAAAATCATAAAGCAAACTTACCCGGAATCTTTAAGGTGTAGTTTGGAGGAGGCCTCGACGGCACGCTCCTCAATAGCCCCGCCCATCCACCTCGGACCACCACGAGTCCTTTGCCCCTCCCTTTATCGAATTCTCGGGCAGCATCCTCACCATTAAGGGTTAGGCATAGTGCTCGACATACGAAATATCATTTTTTCCCTTCTTCAGGAAAAAAAAGACACACCCGGATAGCGTGAGGTCGAGATTGCCTACAGCATGTTCGATGATGCTGCTCCCAATCACACCCAGACGATGTTGGGATTGAATAAAGCGGGGGATCTGGAGAAGTGGCAGATTCCTTGAATAACGCTGGGCAGAGAAACCGGAGCCCCGCGTTGAAAATGCTCTTTTGGAAACAATAAATGCGTTTCCTTCAGCTTTCTCAATTAGAGAAAGCACCTCCTCAATCTAGCAATTCTCAGGACGCCATTGGATACAGAACGATCCGGAATTCCTTCACATCTAGTTGTCTCGCCTTTACGAGCCTCCTTAGCCCGGCAATAAAACAGCTTTCTTCCAGACATTTCTTTGTTCGAAAATGAACCACAATCTACATGCAAAAAGCGCAACAGTTAAACACAAGCAACCCAGAAAACTCACAAACCCTAAACCCAAAACAGTCAGAAAAAAACCCTCAAAAAACCCCCCAAAACACCAACAAAATGCCAACATTCAACAACGGTCGCAAGCGACTTGCCCAAAGCAAATCAGAAACCAAGTTCAATGAATCAACAAACGCAACAAAAGGAACGACAAGAGCAAAGATGCACGTACCAAATAACTCGAAGAAGACAAGATCCATGTCCGATACAAAACACCAGCAAGAAACAAGTCCGATACAAAATCACGGTACAAAAGAATTTTGATTTTTACTAGAAAAAAAACAAAGGAGACAATAGAAGCAAGAAGAAAAGAAGAAGCTCTCAGGAAAAAGCAGTAGGTAAAATGGAAACGAAAGGTAGAGTACGCTATTTATAGGGACAAAGCCCCCTCGGAAACCCAACATGACAGCTGCTCCATCATTAAACGACATCCTGCTTAGGATATAGCCCAGAGTCGACGTCTCATCCATATAAATGCCTTTTTGGCTCCGCCACCCTCCACTCGCCACGTGGCCCAGCAGACGAAAAACCTCTCAGTTTCAAAAAACCAGTTATTTTTTAACCCGCCCATTTTTGCTAGCAAAATAAGAAGTTAAATGGTACAATAATGTAAAAGGAGCACCGCTGCTCTAAGACGAAACCTCACTGCAACTCGTGCGACCCAGTGACCAACGTAGGCACATGCGCTAATATCATCGCGGATCGCCATCATCCGGAATGTCTTCCCATAAATACAATATATTGCTGTCTTCTCATATCCGACTGCCTCAAGGAAAGAGCGAAAACGACGCTTCTTTGATAAAGCAATTCGATCTGTCCGACAACCTCCGATAAACACGTCCGTCCACATATTACATACGACAAAATCAAACAGTCCAATCCGATATTATGATCATCCGAATCATTGACTAAAAGAATAGGCAAATCTTACACGCCGAAGCGACAAACAACACCAAGCCGATGCCTAACGCTGCACCTGCAGATAGTAATAGGACAGGTGAAAGTGCACAACAAAGTCACTCCCACTCATCATTCATCTACATGACACCTTCCATGATCTAACAGCCGCATCACCTACATGGTTTCTGACAACCTTCGTAGGTGTGACTGCACCGTGCCTCATAATGTCATCATGACAACATAAAATATCTCCTCGCCATCTAATGAAGAAACTAGTACCCTGGAGCCATATATTATATAAGCTTCACAACTTGAAAGGGAGTATAATCTCCTGGAACTAGGAAAAGTCCAATGATTTTATCTAATCCCTCTCTGACATGGTAACAAAACCATCGCGAGTGTGCATCCGGACACCCTGTCCGGATGCTTTTGAGGTATAACGACTATCAAGAACTTGTGTTTTGAGAATCGCGCATCATCCATTTGACAACATGTGGCATCATCAGGACTTCCGGAACGACGCATCAACAATGAGCCATTGATAGCCCTCCCCGAAAGAACAATGAACTCAAAGAACTTGTTGTCTGTGAAAGCATTTCGAAAAACTCTCTCCTTATTTGTTTAGCCACCATTTTCACTCTTCCCTAGTTCACCATACACCTCATTGTGGTAATCTAGTGAAGGTCAGCCACATGAGCTTCCTTAGCTGTGGAGAAACAAATGACCCATGACCATGCCCACCATTGAGGCCATGAACACAATGATGATGATTAGCACTAGTGTCCTCTTGTTGAGCTATGATGCATGATGTTTGAGTGGCATGAGATCCTCACCCAACACCTTTAACTCTCATCGTCCTTCATCTTCTCCCCCACTTTCCTCTCAATCCCAACTCTCTCAAACATCAAACAACAACAAACAAATAAAACAGAACAACAAAAAAGCAAAGAAAAGCCACACCAACCAAAACAAAACGCACAAATTCAAGAAAAAAAACATACAACCCACATCAGATAACGATTACAGGAGGGAAAAACGAACAGATTACCCAGAACGGCATTACCAGTTTTTATTCATCTAGTCCGCAATCAACACTGAAATAAATGGGTTTTGCGAATAAATCTTCAATTGCATTTCATTTTGAAATCATCTCATTGGATTTTTGGTATTTTCTGAAGAGTGTGAGATGCATGCAAATATGGTAGGATTGTAATTATGGTTACATGTAGCGTAGATCACTATACCAGCTACGGTGGCCTCACCCATTAAAGCTGAGAGAAAAAGACGTTATAGTAGCCCTGATTAGTCTTCCATTCGAGTCGCTATCCAACTTCCATTCTCAAGCCTCCTAATAAAGGCTGATCCCCTCATTCTTCTTCATCTTTTTTTTTTTTCTCTATAATCTCCTCTATTCTCCCAGTCACTCTTCTATTTATTATTTTTTCTTTTTGTTCCTCCAACCTACACCACTCTGCTTTCTCCTCAACTTCCCACCGTTCTACTACTCCTTTTCATGATTCTCTATCTCAACCACCACCATTGGCAAATGGCATGTCTTTGCCACACTCCCATGCATGCAGCTCCTATAGAAACCTGTCCCCCATTTCCTTCTATAAGATGCCCAAACTCTCCCGACCGTGTAGAAAAATCCTTGTCCACAAATGGGTCTACAATTATTAATTTTCATATATTGAAAAATAGAAATAACTGTTTTTTAAAATTTTTTTTTTCATTATATTTAATTTTCATAGTATATAATGTTATTATATGAAATAAAAAATTCATATAAATCATTAAAAAATAATTTTAACAATTCATTTTAAATTGTATTTTGAAATATATTTAAGTTATAGATTCAAATAATCTTTCATCAAAATTTTACTTTGCAAGTAGTTTAATTATTTATTGATCCATTTTAAAAAAAAATCACTAGAGATTAAAAGCCCTAAAGAAAAAAAAAACAAGTATCGATTGCATTTATTAGGATACACAACCAACCATACTAAAATTATTACAGTTCATTCTAATTCATAATTCTACGTGTGCATACAAATATGGAGAAAATCAAATTGTTTAATTACATCTATCAAAGCCTCCTAACTTTATGAGCACTTTTACACATTTATGTCACTTTAAGGTCCCTTATTTCATATTTACTATCTATCCTAAAGCATAATTATCTCAATAGTGCCGTAGACCTAAAACTTATTAAATATTTTTAATAAAAAAAACTAATCCTAATTTTAATTATTTCAAATTCTATTAATTAATAGAGTAAAAAAAAAGTCCTAAAATGAATAAAATAATTTTTAAATAATGAAAAAATCAGATAATTAAACAAAGAATTTATCTTAAATTTGTTTGTTGATGAAATCTAGATTGAGATAATCATACCCACTATTTATATTAATTTTTAAAACGAAAATAAAAAGAGTGTAAAGATCATTTAACTATAAATGAGTCTAGCATTCTTTAACATACTATATTTTATTTCTCAATATATTTGGAATTACAAAAACCATAAATCTCTCATTTACGCATTATTTGATCATCTCTCCAAGAATATTTAATTTTTTAAAATCATGTATTTCTCTTACTAATATCAATCTAATTAAAACTATTTTAAAATTCTATACAGTAGCTCTAATGTCAAATGTAGTACCTCTCTGACGCAAAAAAGAACATAAATCTAAGTTATTTAAATATTTTGCCTTTAAAATTTATATTCTTATAAACTTGAGTCTATTTATAATTTTTTTTTTTTTCATATGATATATGAAAACATTCCCTATTAATATATATATATACTTTCCCTTTCGCAATAATTTGCATTTAATTCACCTACCTTCAAAATAAGTCCTCCAAAACTTTGTGAGAAAAAATCAATCCAGAAAAATTTACTTCTTTACTTAACAAATCATAAGAAAAATAATTCATTACTATTTATCTAAAATTGTAGTTTGACAACAAAACTTCTTAGTATTCAAAATTAATGTTTAATGTGGAAGATAATTAAATCTATCCTATTTAGAAAAAAATTAAAAATTTCTATTATATAAAACTTAATTTACTATTTCAATTATTCTCGATACAACATAATTTAATAAATTATAATTATATTTCCACGAATTAAATTCTATGCTATTGATGTAACTTACACCACATCATTAGTCTAATTATATACCAAAAACTTTACTTCACTTTATTTAACAACTTCTATCACTTCACTTCTCGATCTTTTTTACCAATCATAATCTGCTATCCAAATAATTCTCACTATTAACTAATCATATATAATACATATCATATAAACTATATATATTTTATATAAAGTCTTCCTCTAATGCACACACGCATCTTGATTTTTCTTTTTGATTTTAATATCTATACGAATGTGCATCACTTAGAGGTATTCCTCACATTTATTCATACATCTTTTCAATTTTAAGTATTTTGAAAGTTTGATTTTACCGGAGCATCATTTGAACACCCCTTTATAGACATGAATCTCATTTTACAACACTTATCCAAGCCAATAAGAGGTTACAATCCACAATGCCCACAAAACACTACTTCATTAATAATGGGAACCTAATATATGCATGATCAACACATTAACATCTCTACTTCATTACTCTATGAAAGCGGCAAACTAATTAAATGCCTACCGTTGGACCAATTCCAGCCGAAGACACTGTCCATTTTCTTATGATGAACAGCACCAAAAATGGCCAATGTCTATCGATTCCAAAAAATGCAACCGCCCTTCATATGAATGTTCGACAGGTACACGAAATCCTTTTAGATGTCTTTAGATTCTTTATTCGGTATTCGTACACTTAAATGCATATTGCCCAATTATGACATAGATTGAACCTAAATTAATGGTTAGACCAAAAAACCCTATGTTTTCTTATATAAGAGCAAAAACATATATAGGAATACACTTTTTTCTTGGGTCTCCTTATAAACTTAATCACCAAGTCCAACAAAAATACTCACCTTTAATGGAACAGAGTAAGCACTCCTTAGAGAAACAAACAAAGACTCGTATTCACATTAACATGTAGTGTACTCATCAAGAAGCTCATTGCAGCGACCATTGTATCTTTTTGTTTTATAAATGAAGTCATTAATTTCTTCTTTTTTTTCTGTCTCTAACAAAATAGCATGCTCGTTCCCATCTGCAAGCCAGTATCCTTAGTCAACAACAACCACTACAGTTCCACTGGTTCTTCATCCTAACCGCTTCTCATAATCTATCCCCACCTTGCAACCACATGGGGTGCCCCAGCATAACCAAAACAAGCCTAATCCTGAATACACTATGCACAACTAGACTTTGATTCACAAAGCTGAGTGTGAGGTGAATATATCAGCCACATGTGATTAGCTCTACAACTCTGTCTACTACCATTGTCCAAGAGATCAATACAAAATAACGGCCCTTCCAACAATTCCATGAATCCTATCATGCGGACACATTTTGAATCCATAATAGTCATAGAAGTTCATTCTTCCAAACAAGAAATCCATTTCCAACCAGATCATCAATATTGTAAGGTTTTCATCAGCCTATTGAACTAATTTCTGAGCAATTTCATGAATAATATTCAGATTACTTACCATGCCACAAATATAAAGCATAATATATCAACCTCGAATGAGGCTCACAACATATATATATATATAATGTTAATTTTTCTTCACTAGCAGCTTAACTAAATGTGGCATTGCCATTAAAAAAAAAAAAAACATGTAAATGGCATTTCGATTTATTTCGCTCGTTTGGCAACTTCAAATTAATTATTGATGTGCATTAATATATAAGGCACAGTATAAGTAACCAATTACTTCACATTTAGTCATGCATCCAAGTTTTTCCAAGCCCCCTTAATTCATCAAATATACTTATAATGGAAAAAAAATCTAAAGGCATTGACTCACTGCAATGAAAAAAAAAACTCAGATACGAAGAATTGACTCGATTCTTTTGGTCATGCTCACAATTCTCCAACTCATCTCCAATACTGAAATCAGAATCATATCACTGTGGTAATGAAGGATTAATCAAAATTCAATTCATGTTAGCGTTAATGAAAAATGAAAGCAGTTGAAAGAATCAAATATGATTTATTTACCAATTACACCTATTTTTCTAATATTTTTTAAAACTTTTTTGAAGTTATTTCTTTTTTCTTTTTAGAAATCACATACTAAACTTCATTATAAATAACTTTGTTAGTTTTTTTTTATATATAATTGTACTTTTTACTAATTTTTTACTAAGTAAAATAAACTTCAATTAAGAAAAATTTAATGTTTTTAAATTTGTAAATGAGTCAAGTAATTTTTAAAAATAATTTAAAACTCAAATAGTAATTTAATTAAAAATACAAGAAATTTGTGGACAAAATTAGTTCAAAATGATTCTTTCTTTTCTACATAAAACTTTTTTTTTTTTTTTTGCGAATTTCTCATTAAACAAGCATACTCCAAATTAAATAAGATTTAATGCATTGGATTCGTTAGCAAGTATATTAATTTTTAAAATAAATTAAAATTCAAAACACAAACAATTACTAGTGATAATTCACTTACTAAAATCAATCCAAAATGACTATTTTTTTTTTTTCATATATAACTAGAAAAATGAAATTAAATAAAGTGAAACTTAATTTATTGAATTTGTTAATTAGTTTAATAATTTTTTTAAATAATTTACAACTCAAAACAGATCTAATCATTATCTTATATAATAGACCAAAACTAAGATATAATAAGTTATGATTTTATTGTTTTTTCTATGCACGTACATAATAATATTTTTCGAATTTTTCATAGGTAAATAAATTCTAAATCAACTATGGCTTAATGTCTTAAATCCTTTAACCAAATCTTTTGATTTTTTAGATGGTGTGAAATTAAAAAAAAAATGACCTATTAATTACATAATAACCAAAACTAATCCCAAAATACATGTCATAATTGTGATTGTAATGAAAAGCTTTGCATACTTTAATATTAAAAATATATTAAATTCATTTGTTTCTAAATTTATTTTAAATAAAATATTATTAATTTAAATTAATATTATTATTTTTATAAAAAAATCAATTATATTTTAGCAAGATGTTTAAGATCCATATTTTTAATATATCTAAAATAAAAATAATATTCAATTAATATATTTGTCATTATAAAACTATTTTTAAGTTTAATAAGACTTGAATTAAATTTTCATTAGTAATTTATAATTGAATTCACAAAATAAAAATAAGAAAATTATTTTTACAAAATCACTTTTCTTTCTTGTTCAACTCCCTCTGTTCTCCTCATGTTTCTTCTTGCTGAAACACCATGAAACCCACCTCCGCATCCTCCACCGAATCCCTCCAATCCTCCATCTTCTCTTCCTCCTCCTCCAGCGAAGGCGGAGAGGGAGAAATGTCCCTATTGCTCAGCGAGTATGAAAACCACGGAGAATGCTTGACGTCGCTCACTACCAAGAACCGTCACAGAAACTATATCCTTTGCGACACGGCAACTGTGGGCGAGCTTTTCTAGATAAATCTCGATACCGTTTACATCTGATAGAGTATCATAATGATCACAAAAGAGTTTATCAGGTAAGATTTCTTTTCATTTGATCTTTTGTGTGTTTTTACGTTCAGTTTTAATCCTGTTTTTCCATTCTGTCCATCCATTTTCAGTATCCAGACTGAAATAGGAAGAACAGAAGCAGTGGAAGAGTGCAAGACTAGTTCTACTCTGTTTCTTATTCATTTCATGTAACCTTGTAATGGTCTGAAAAGTAACAACAAATTCTCTTAGTTCTTTTGTGTTTTCTTGATCTGTTTTCATTTCTTGTTCTTGAACTCCATGTCTCTTTCAATTACTCATCTACATTTTACTGTCTGGTTTGCTCACATTTATCCTCAGTCTAATTTTTCATTGTGAAAGTCTTGGAGTTGGAAACATGGTCACAAATTTCGGGTTTATGATCTTTTGGAGTGGGAATTGATTTGGTGTTTGGGATTTAGTTAGAAATTTTTGGGGAAAAATCGAGAAGCTAATGGCATGGAAAAGGGCATGTAGAAGCATGGGATTTAGTTGTAGTTTACTGAAATTATACGAATGTCATTCCCAATGGTGAATAAAAGGAATGAAAATATGGTAAATATAATATAAAATAAGGATTTTCATTTTTTTTTTTTAATCATTTTTACTACGTGCAAAAATGGTGCAAGGGTGAACAAAATGAAAAATATAATATAAAAATAAGGATTTTCATTTGTTTAATCATTTTACTGCGTGTCAAAAATGGTGCAAGTGATGAGGCATTGGGCCTAAGTGATAGTTTCTTAGAAGGAAAGAGGGTTTGTAGTTGCTGAATTTATGCGATCTCATTCTTAATGGTGAACAAAAAGAATGACAATTTGGTAATAAATATAAAAATAAGGATTTTTCATTTTTTTAATCATTTTACTGCATGCAAAAATGATGCAAGTGATGGGGCATTGGGGCATAAGTGGTAGTTTTTAAGTAGGAAAAAAGGGTTTGGAGTTTGTTGAAATTATACGAATGTCATTCTTAATGGTGAACAAAATGAACGACAATTTGGTAAATATAATATAAAAATAAAGATTTTCATTTTTTTTTTTTAAATATTTTACTGCATGTAAAAATGGTGCAAGTGATGGGGCACTAGACATAAGTGGTAGTTTCTAAGTAAGGAAAGAGGGTTTGGAGTTTGCTGAAATTACTGCATGCAAGAATAGTCCCTAATTTCTAATATGAAAGTGAGCAATCGAGGATACCAAGAACGGGCTCTCAATTAATCTTTTGGTCTTGCTTGTCCGATTTCACCAAACTCAGTTTCCAATACTTAAAAATCAAACATAATTGTGACTAAAGTTGGTAATGAATAAAAACCAATTTAAAATCACTTTTCTTTCCTATTCTAGCAACTTTCAACTCCCTCTGTTTCTTCTTGTTGAACACCGATGAATCCTTTCCCCATCCTCCACCGATGAATCCACTTTCCCATCCTCCTGATGAATCCACCTCCTCATCCTCCACCTCTCTTCCTCCTCCTCCAGCAAAGATGGAGCAGGAACAATGTTCCCATTGCCTATGAGCATGAAAACAATAGAGAAAGCTCGACTCTGGTAAATATAATATAAAAATAAGGATTTTTATATTTTAAAATTATTTTATTGCGTATAAAAATGGTAGCAAGTGATGGGCCACTAGGCATAAGTGGTAGTTTCTAAGTAGGAAAATAGGGTTTGGAGTTTGCTGAATATATACAAATGTTCATTCTTAATGGTGAACAAAAAGAATGACGATTTCGTAAATATGATATAAAAATAAATATTTTCATTTTGTTTAATCATTTTACTGTATGCAAAAATGGTGCAAGTGATGGGGCACTGGGACATAAGTGGTAGTTTCTTAGAAGGAAAAGAGGATTTGGAGTTTGCTGAATTTATACGAAAGTCATTCTTAATGATGAACAAAAGAATGAAAATTTGGTAAATATCATATAAAACTAAGGATTTTTATTTTTTTTACTCATTTTACTGCGTGCAAAAATGATGCAAGTGATGGGACATTGGGCATAAGTGATAGTTTTTTAAGTAGGTAAAAAGGGTTTGGAGTTTGCTGAAATTATACGAATGTCATTCTTAATGGTGAACAAATTGAACGACAATTTGGTAAATATAATATGAAAATAAAGATTTTCATTTTTTTTAAAATTATTTTACTGCGTGTAAAAATGGTGCAAGTGATGGGGCACTAGGCATAAGTGGTAGTGTCTAAGTAGGAAAAGAGGGTTTGGAGTTTGCTGAAATTACTGCGTGTAAGAATGGTCCCTAAATTTCTAAGATGAAAGTGAGCAATCGGGGATACCAAGAACGGGTTCTCAATTAATCTTTTGGTCTTGCTTGTCCGATTTCACCAAACTCAGTTTCCAATACTTAAAAATCAAATATAATTGTAACTTAACTTGGTAATGAATAAAAAGCAACTTAAAATAACTTTTCTTTCTTATTCTTGCAACTTTCAACTCCCTTTGTTTCTTCTTGTTGAACACCGATGAATCCATCTCCTCATCGTCCACCGATGAATCCACCTTCCCATCCTCCACCTTCTCATCCTCCACCTTCTCTTCCTTTTCATCCAACAAAGGCGGAGCAGGAGCAATGTTCCTATTGCCCTATGAGCAAGAAAACAACAGAGAAAGCTCGACTCTGGTAAATATAATATAAAAATAAGGATTTTTATTATTTTTAAAATTATTTTATTGCGTACAAAAATGGTGCAAGTGATGGGGCACTAGGCATAAGTGGTAGTATCTAAGTAGGAAAAGAGGGTTTGGAGTTTGCTGAAATTACTGCATGTAAGAATGGTCCCTAAATTTCTAAGATGAAAGTGAGCAATCGGGGATACCAAGAACGGGCTCTCAATTAATCTTTTGGTCTTGCTTGTCCGATTTCACCAAACTCAGTTTCTAATACTTAAAAATCAAATATAATTGTAACTTGAGTTGGTAATGAATAAAAAGCAACTTAAAATAACTTTTCTTTCTTATTCTTGCAATTTTCAACTCCCTCTGTTTCTTCTTTTTGAACACCGATGAATTCATCTCCCCATTGTCCACCGATGAATCCACCTTCCCATCCTCCACCTTCTCTTCCTCCTCCTCCAACAACGGCGGAGCAGGAGCAATGTTCCCATTGCCCTATGAGCATGAAAACAACAGAGAAAGCTCGACTCTGGTAAATATAATATAAAAATAAGGATTTTTATTATTTTTAAAATTATTTTATTGCGTATAAAAGTGGTGCAAGTGATGGGGCACTAGGCATAAGTGGTAGTTTCTAAGTAGGAAATTAGGATTTGGAGTTTGCTGAAATTATACAAATGTCATTATTAATGGTGAACAAAAGGAATGACGATTTCGTAAATACGATATAAAAATAAATATTTTCATTTTGTTTAATCATTTTACTGTATGCAAAAATGGTGCAAGTGATGGGGCACTGGGCATAAGTGGTAGTTTCTTAGAAGGAAAAGAGGATTTGGAGTTTGCTGAATTTATACGAAAGTCATTCTTAATGATGAACAAAAGAATGAAAATTTGGTAAATATCATATAAAACTAAGGATTTTTATTTTTTTTACTCATTTTACTGCGTGCAAAAATGATGCAAGTGATGGGACATTGGGCATAAGTGGTAGTTTTTAAGTAGGAAAAAAGGGTTTGGAGTTTGCTGAAATTATACGAATGTCATTCTTAATGGTGAACAAATTGAACGACAATTTGGTAAATATAATATGAAAATAAAGATTTTCATTTTTTTTTAAAATTATTTTACTGCGTGTAAAAATGGTGCAAGTGATGGGGCACTAGGCATAAGTGGTAGTGTCTAAGTAGGAAAAGAGGGTTTGGAGTTTGCTGAAATTAGTGCGTGTAAGAATGGTCCCTAAATTTCTAAGATGAAAGTGAGCAATCGGGGATACCAAGAATGGGCTCTCAATTAATCTTTTGGTCTTGCTTGTCCGATTTTACCAAACTCAGTTTCCAATACTTAAAAATCAAATATAATTGTAACTTAAGTTGGTAATGAATAAAAAGCAACTTAAAATAACTTTTCTTTCTTATTCTTGCAACTTTCAACTCCCTCTGTTTCTTCTTTTTGAACACCGATGAATCCATCTCCCCATCGTCCACCGATGAATCCACCTTCCCATCCTCCACCTTCTCTTCCTCCTCCTCCAACAAAGGCAGAGCAGGAGCAATGTTCCCATTACCCTATGAGCATGAAAACAACAGAGAAAGCTCGACTCTGGTAAATATAATATAAAAATAAGGATTTTCATTATTTTTAAAATTATTTTACTGCATGTAAAAATGGTGTAAGTGATGGGGCACTAGGCATAAGTGGTAGCTTCTAAGTAGGAAAAGATGGTTTGGAGTTTTGCTGAAATTATACGAATGTCATTCTTATTCTTGGAACTTTCAACTCCCTCTGTTTCTTCTTGCTGAACACCGATAATCCACCTCTCCATCCTCCACCGATGAATCCACCTCCTCATCCTCCACTGATGAATCCACCTCCTCATCCTCCACTGATGAATCCACATCCTCATCCTCCACCTTCTCTTCCTCTTCCTCTAGCAAAGGCGGAGTAGGAGCAATGTCCCCATTTTCCTATGAGCATGAAAACAACAAAGAAAACTTCTACTCTAGTAAATTATATTATAAAAATAAGGATTTCCATTTTTTAAAATTATTTTACTTGCGTGTAAAAATGGTGTAAGTGATTGGGGCACTAGGCCATAAGTGGTAGTTTCTAAGTAGGAAAAGATGGTTTGGAGTTTGCTGAAATTATACGAATGTCATTTCTTAATGGTGAACAAAAGGAATGGCGATTTGGTAAATATGATATAAAAATAAGGATTTTCATTTTGTTTAATCATCTTACTACGTTGCAAAAATGGTGCAAGTGATGGGCACTGGGCATAAGTGGTTGTTTCTTAGAAGGAAAAGAGGGTTTGGAGTTTGCCTAAATTTATACAAATGTCATTCTTAATAGTGAACAAAAGGAATGACGATTTGGTAAATATGATATAAAATTAAAGATTTTCATTTTGTTTAATCATTTTACTGCGTGCAAAAATGGTGCAAGTGATGGAACACTGGGCCTAAGTGGTAGTTTCTTAGAAGGAAAAGAGGGTTTGGGTTTGCTGAATTTAATACGAATGTCATTCTTTAATGGTGAACAAAAGGAATGACAATTTGGTAAATATAATATAAAAATAAGGATTTTCATTTTTTTTAATCATTTTACTGCTTGCAAAATGGTGCAAGTGATGGGGACACTGGGCATAAGTGGTAGTTTCTTAAATAGGAAAAGAGGGTTTATAGTTTACTGAAATTATATGAATGTCATTCTTAATGGTGAACAAAAGGAATGACAATTTGGTAAATATAATATAAAAATAAGGATTTTCATTTTGTTTAATCATTTTACTACGTGCAAAAATGGTGCAAGTGATGGTGCACTAGGCATAAGTGGTAGTTTCTTAGAAGGAAAATAGGGTTTGGAGTTTTGCTGAATTTATATGAAATGTCATTCTTAATGGTAAAAAAAGGAATGACATTTAGTAAATATAATATAAAAATAAAGGATTTTCATTTTTTTAATCATTTATTGCGTGCAAAAATGGTGCAAGTGATGAGAACACTAGGCATAAGTGGTAGTTTCTAAATAGGAAAAGAGGGTTTGTATGTTACTGAAATTATACGAATGTCATTCTTAATGGTGAACAAATTTGAATGAAAATTTGGTAAATATAATATAAAAATAAGGATTTCATTTTTTTTTAATCATTTTACTAAAGTGCAAAAATTGGTGCAAGTGATGGGGCACTGAGCAAAAGTGGTAGTTTCTTAAGTAGGAAAAGATGGGTTTGGAGTTTGCTGAAATTATACAAATGTCATTCTTAATTGTGAACAATAGGAATGAAAATTTGGTAAATATAATATAAAAATAAGGATAAAATAAAATCACAACAAAAAAGTATCTAAAATAGGAAAGATGGTTGAAGTGGCTGGAATTATTTTAGAGGAAAAAAATAAGGTAAAAGAAAGAGAACAATAAATTAAATATATAGAATTAAAATAATAAAATGAAATAACTAAATATAAATACCTCAACCTTGTGAATGATGACCACTTGTAGATTTGCGCTTGTAGAGTTAGTAGATGTCTTTATCACTTGAGAGAATTTCAATTTAGAGAATTGTGAAAAGAGAAATTAGAGAGAATTGTAAACAATATAAAGAGAGATAATAGACAAAAAAATTAAAATGAAGGGTATTTATAGAGGAGTATTGGTGAGTTATTTACTTATTTACCCCTAAAACTAGTTGTTATATAGTTGTTGAGAGGGGTATTATAGATATTTGATAGAAAAATATTATTAGTGAGTGATTTACTTATTTATCCTTTAAACTAGACGTTATATAGTTGTTCATGTATCATCTTTTTATTTTATTTATTTATTTATTTTTTATCCTACATGTCAAATTTAAAATCCTGAATGTAATTTTCAAGTTTCCATTCTTAAATAAACTCTTCAAAATTCCTATTTCCAAATTTAATTCTTAATTTCCGAAATTCCAAATTTTCAATTCCCCAATTTAATTTTCAATTTCCAAAATTCCAATTTCACATTTATTCATTTAATTATTATTATTTTCATTATTATTATAATTTTATTTATTTATTTTTAAAAATTCCATCTTTAAATAATTCTTCAAAATTCCTATTTCCAAACTTAATTCCCAATGGCGGCCTCCACCCACTTGGTGAAGTAATCGATGGCGACCAGGATGAACTCATGACCATTGGAAGATTTCGATGAAATCTTCCCGATGATGTCAATACCCCATATAGAAAATGGCCATGGTGAAGTCAATGCATGCAACTCGGAGAGTGGCACGTGAATGAGATCTCCATGTATCTGACACTCGGAACATCTTTGAACGAACTGGCAGCAATCCGTCTCCATGTCAACCAGAAATAGCTAGTCCTCATGATCTTACGGGCCAACATATGCCCTCCCATATGTGGTCCGCAGACTCCCGCATGAATCTCTCGCATCACTCTATCAGCAGAAGCGCGGTCCAAATATAATAGCAGCATCCCATCGTCTGTATAGTGTCTCACCACAAATCACGAATCGGGCGGCCAATTGTCTCAATGCTCTCCCATCCTTAGTCGTGGTGGCCTCAGGATATATGTCGAGTCTCAAAAAGTGATATATGTCATGGTACCAGGGCAGACCATCGTCTATCTCCGTATCATCAATCAAACAACAGTACGCAGGAGCAAATCTCGACTCAATCAACAATGGGCGAACAGTGGCATCAGCAAGTATGGCAATCATGGAAGCCAGAGTAGCTAAGGCATCAACAAACTGGTTTTGCGCTCTAGGCAGATGGGTATATCTCAAATCATCGAATCTCCTAACCAGTAGCTCCAAATACGCGTGGTAAGGCCTAAGCTTTAAATCTCTAGTCTTCTACTCACCCTGAATCTGTCTCAATACCAGATTAGAGTCACCAAACACCTTCATATGTCTAATCCCGAGCTCGAGAGCAGTCTCTAATCCCAAGATACAGGCCTCATACTCGACAATGTTGTTCGTGGGTCGGATATTGATCCGAGAATGCCAAATGAACAGATCTGGGAATGTGATCACCATGAGAGGATATCAACAAGACGCCTATCCCGTATCCAGAATGGTTGGCCGCACCATCAAAGTACATGCGCTAACCTGATAAACTGGTCACAACTACGACATCCTCGTCTGGGAAGTCATCATCAATGGCTCTACCATCGAAAACTGGTAAAGAAGCTAGGTGATCCGCAACAATGCTCCCTCTGATGGACTTTTGAGTGACATAATGGATGTCAAACTCAGTTAGAAGTACCAACCATCTCATGAGGCGACCGACCAGGGCGGGCCTGTCAAAAAAATATCTCAGAGGATCTAGACGGGATATCAAATGCACTGAATACTCGATCATGTATGTCTCAGTCGGCGGATGGCCCAAACTAATGCCAAACAGTAACGCTCAATCATGACATACCTCGTCTCGTAGTTTAGCATCCTTTTACTTAGATAATAAATGGCTCGATCCTTGCCCGAATCATCGAGCTGAGCCAGCATGCATCCCAAAGCCACGTTTGAGACGGATAGGTATAGGAGTAGAGGACGGCCTAGTGTAGAAGGCGCCAAGACTGGAGGTGACAACAAGTACTCTCGGATCCTCTCAAATGCGCTCTGACACTGATAGTCCCAAACAGTAGGTTGACTCTTCCTCAAGAGTCGAAAAATGGGCTCACAGATGTTTATCAATCTGGCGATGAATCTGCTGATGTACTGAAGTCTACCCAAGAAGCCTCTGACCTCTCTCTCTGTCCTCGGTGCAGGCATGTCAAGGATGGCTCTAATCTTATCCGGATCTACCTCTATGCCTCTCTCACTGACCATATACCCCAAGAGTTTCCTAGAAGTCACCCCGAAAGTGCACTTCTTGGGATTCAATCTCAATCTGAATTGTCGGATCCTCTCAAAGAACTTCTCCAGAGCTGATAGGTGATCTGATCTACCTCGGGATTTCACTATCATGTCGTCTACATAAACCTCGACATCCCGATGCATCATGTCATGGAAGAGGGTGGTCGCTGCTCTCTGATAGGTGGCTCCTACGTTTTTCAATCCTAATGGCATGACTCTATAGCAATAAGTACCCCACTCGGTAATGAAGAACGTCTTCTCCATGTCCTTTGGAGCCATTAAGATCTGACTGTACCCGAAAAATTAGTCCATAAAGGACTACATTGCATGACCTGTCATACTGTCAACTAGCATGTCGATGTGTGGAAGAGGAAAATCATCCTTAGGACTGGCCTTATTGAGATCTCGAAAATCAACACAAACTCTCACTTTGCCGTCCTTTTTGGGAACAGGGATGACATTGGCCAGCCACTTCGGGTACTCGACTACTGACAAAAATCCTACGTTGAGCTACTTCTGAATCTCCTCCTTGACCTACAAGCTCCAACGAGGATGCAATCGTCTCAACTTCTACTTAACCGGTCTGGCATGGGGCAAAAGTGGCAAACGATGTTGGACGATAGATGGATCAAGACTTGGCATGTCCTCATAGGACCATGCGAAAACATCCAAGTATGCTCTGAGCAACTGGATGAGGCTGTCTCTCTCATCAATTAATAAATTTGATCTGACCCTCAACTCCCTAAGCTGATCTGCTGTGCTGAAATCAACAATCTCCGTGTCCCCTACAGCAGGTGAAACTCTCTGATCCATGGGGTCCGAGTCGGAAATAGAAGATGAGTCATCATCTGAGTCATGCTATGCAATCTCATCATCAATATCAAAGATATGTGATGTGGGTGAAGATGGTGCAGATAAATCAATATCATAAGAAACAGGCAAATACTAAAAAATGCTCAAATCAATAGATGAAAAATCAGAAACATAGTCATGACGGGAGACAAATCCCAATAAAACATCAAATGAAAGAGGTGAGTCCACAAAGTCGAACACTCCCTCAACAAGGCCAACAAGGCCATCAATCGAATCAACAACAGCTATAGCATCCTCAGCAATCTCCAAAGTAGGGGTAGTCTGGATCTCCTCAACAATCTCGATGAAAGACACCCCAAAAAGATCAAATGGGGAAGTGAGCTCGGGCTGAACTCTCTCCTCGATCTAGCTCATGCTCATCGCGAGCATCTCATCAATATACTCGTCATGTGGCACGACTTTGTCCACTATGTCTCCGATCTCGGCAAATGTCCCGTGCTCGTTGATCTCATCAGGGAAGCAAAGCGTCATAAGGATCGTGCGATCTGGAGAGGAAGAAGCGATCAACGCAGAATTCGAAGGGCCAGGGGCTCCGTCTTTCAATCGTAACTGTTGGACAAGGCGCTGAAGCTCGGCCTCCTGAGTGGTGCTTAGTCCCCCGATGATCCCATCAGATGGTGCATGTGGCTCCGATGCCCTCACAAAGTAATCTGCTAGGCTTCTGGTGTATGGGTGCACAGGATAATAGAAAGACGTATGAGTCAGTCGAGCCCTTACCCTCTCATTGCGCAATCAAGCCATATAGAGATAATCGGCCTCAGTGGGGATAAACTCGAGTCCGAATGGTACGTCGTGATCAGTGATGGCTATGAACTCACTAGGCCCGTGCTGACGATGCCCTAACCTCATGCGGGGAAGATAAAACATGCTCCGCATAATATCGAGCACCACCGTGCTGTTGTGCTGGTCGAAGGACATGGCTACAAAATCCCTGCAGAAATCCTCTATCTCGACGGTCTGCACCTCATCAAAGGTGAACCCGGTCAGAAAAAGATCGTCATCAATGTGACTAATCTCAAGTACAGGCTCGACAGAAATGAACATATCCCCCACAGACTACACTACGACGACCTAGCCATCGTGAATAAACTTCACCTTCTGATGAAAAGAAGAAGGAATGGCCTCGGCTCTATGGATCCATGGTCGGCCCAGAAGCAAGTTAAAAGATGTAGGAATCCTCAAAACCTGAAACACGGCGATAAAAGTGGTCGAACCAATCAGTAGCTCGATCTCTAGTGTCCACATGACCTCTCTCCGAGTACTGTCATATGCGCGAACAGTCTGAGTAGAGGGACCGAAGTCAAAAGGAGCGTATCCGAGGGCGATGGCAATGGCAAGAGGACATACATTCAGGGCCGAGCCATTATCCAGAAGGACAGATAGGACTCGGCGACCTGAATAGCCAACAAATATGTATAGAGGGCGTGTGTGGTCCGAGCCCTCCGATGGCAAATCATCGTCCTAAAATACGATGCATGTGGCTCGGCCAACCATCATCATGTGAATCAAACCCTCAGGAGTGGTGGTGGTCTCAACTCTGATATGCCTCAGGGCTCGAATCAATGCATCTCGGTGAGTGCTCGAAGATGCCAACAAACTCCATATGGAAATACGAGCCTGAGTGCTCTGTAGCTGCCTCAAAATCTCGTCATCCTTCGCTCTAACCTCCTCGGGAGCAGATGTACCCTCGACTGGCCTAGCTGCCACGGGAGGTGGCTATCGCATCACTTTACCTCCTCGGAGAATATACTGGACATCCGGAGTCTGAGAAATATCAATGTGTAGAGCCCGAACCTCCTCAACATCTGGGATCAGAATGAACGGCGTCTGAACGCTATAAACTGTGAAAGTCAGAGGTTCGGAAGTGGTCGCTTGTACAGATGCTGCCTCAGGAACTAATCAGAATGGAGCGGGCATCTGTGGCCCTAGAGTCACCCCACTCATCTCATAAATCTCATCTGGCATGATAGGCTCTGGGTCTGAATCGTCCCAACTCAACATATGGACATGGTCGTCTGTCTCATCAAAGTCCAAGAAATGAATACCATCGGCTGGTGGAGGGACTGCATGTGTGGTGTGGGTCCATAGTGGGTTTATGGTCACACTCGGCTAACCTAAGTGTACCAAACCCTGGTCTATCAGATCTTAAATGGCATGCCTTAGAGCGGTGCATCGATCGGTCTCATGTTCAGGTCCCTAATGATAAGCACAGTGCAAATCCATCCTGAATTGAGGTGGAATCGGCTGAGGTGGTGGCCGAGGGGTGAAAGCAGTCAATAACCCAGCCTTTGTAAGCTTCCGAAGAGCCTGACTCAACGGCATGCCTATCTGCGAGAACTGCCACTACATTCTCAAAGCAAATGGAGTGGAAGCCTGCTAGGCTCTAGGTTGGGGATAAGGCTTCACAGGTCTCACGGTGAACTGAGCAGCGTAGCATGGCTGCCCCGTGGCTGTGTAGGAGACCGCGGGTCTCTCAATGCCCTGAGTGGCATAAGAAGGTAAAACCAAGGTCTGTGGCATGTATGTCTGATTATAAGCCGGATGAAGTGTCTGTGGCCTATACTGATGAGGTGTATAGGAAGAATGAGGCTCGGAAAGTTGTGGGATCAGCTGATGGCGCCTGGGAGGCCTCTGACTGGAAGAACAGATGGTGTTCACATCCACTGACCTCTGTCCTCCAAAAAGCTTCTTCCCCTTAACATCACTAG